>JAMKCH010014747.1:0-25206 GCA_023653785.1 Ophioderma brevispina | reverse complement strand
CCTTACACTGGCGGCAACACTGAACCTCTAACAGATTCTATCAGAAGCACTTCTTTTGAAAATCGGCCGCGTTTTCCGGGAATTGCATCATGATGTAACCCCGAAGCGGTGTTATTAATGGACTAAAAATTACAAGAAATGGCACAGAACAATTGTAAACAGCAACGAACAATGCTAACAAAAACTTCAGGAAACTTTAAATTTCGCGCGGTGGACATTACCTTTGTCCTTATGCTGCATCATAATCAAACGAGATGTTCGACGCGCAGCTGGCTTGCAAACAGCTCAGTGCCGCCGCAAATGGAAACGAGCTTCGACGCCTGTCGGCGATCGCCCACAATGCTGCAATATCCTCTATAACCCTTAACATTTATAATTTCTGAAGCAGTCTTGTGGGGACACAAATATTTGCACATTCTCATCCCTCTTTCCTGAACCTAATGTATCATTTGCTCCAAATCTTAATCAGTGCGAATTGTTATCTAATACAGGATTGTTTCTTAGTCCCAATAAAAGTTCTATAAACATTTAATATTTTGTTTATTTTTATTTTCTTACATGTACTTTCCTTGAATCTGGAAAAAAAAATCTCACTGTCTTCATCCCGGTAAGTTTTAAAAAAAAACACCAAAAAAATAAATAAACAAAAAAACAGCACAATGTTGACCAATTACATTTACAGTGTTCATTTGTCACACGGCCCAATACAGTAATTTGTGCTGTTTTATGCCTGAGATCACCCGATTGAGCGCTTATCCCCGACTGGAATAGATGAGTGTTTAAATGCTTCACCTCTTGCAAGGCACATTGGTTAATAAAGAATCACAAACGTGATTGAACCATTGTGTATTGTTGCCAATCCGAGGCTCTCCCCGCAAATGGTGATTTCAACCGTGCAAAAGCAACATACCTAAGGGTTGGGGCCGGACTCGCAGTGTCCCTAAAAGTTTTTCATGGCTCATAGCTTTTGTTTGAATGCTATTTACTTTGAATTTATGTTAGCTTTTAATAGGTCAATTAACCTTGCCAAGTGGTAAATAGGACAAACCCTTTTTCCAAAGTTAGTTTGATACAATCCTCAAAGTATAATGTAGTTCAAAAAATATCGAACTGAACTCAGTACTGTACAGTCGGACTATTGGACAGGAGATACGCACTTACAAACACCCATCAAGCGAAATAGCTCCACAGACTGACAGTGGCGGAAGTTTGGTGCATACTCTGACCAATTAACAGACACGAAAAAAGGTGGAATGTACCCACTGGCTTAAGTGTCCACGGCCGTGATTGTGTTTTCATTCTGGTCCCAATTATTTTAATCAGGATGTGATTGACCAAATCTGCATTTGTGTAAACTTGATTTATAAAATGGTAAAATGTAATTCCTATAGCTTGCCACATGTGCTTTGATGGTGATATTCAGTCTTTCTGCCACTACATCACCTTGGCGTTTTCCATGGAGGTTTCGATTCAACTGGGTGGTGGATAATACTAAATTCTTTCCAATGGGTTACATAAAATATACTGCCACCAGGCAGCTTTTTTTTTTTTTTGCTGCATGTGTACATGTAGCCTGCCGCCGGGTGAGCTAACAACCTGATGCCATACATGGCCCCCGTGTACATAGCCTTTGTCTATTTTTTGTTGCATTAATTTACCCTCTCAATCTAGAGATCACCAAAATCAATGGCCACGATTTCGCCTTCACGCAACGTAAATAAAATGAACCTAACATATGACAGATTTCTAAATGAACCTGACACAGGAAACGCACTCTGCTTTTGTGTTTTCAGTTTTTATTTAAACAAAAGTGCCCCAATAGGCACTTAGAGGTAAAACATAAAATCTGAGTTCCTTCCAGTGAGTTTATGTTAATAAGAATGAAAGAAGAATCCTCTTATCAGGTTATCTATTAGGGCTGGACTTTCGGGTATTTATCTACCCGGGTACCAATGTATTTTTTCGGGCGGTTTTCGGGTACCTGTAATCACTGCAATTACCAACTGAACTGCAGCAAATTTGGTTTGAACTCTCAGACAGCTTTCACATTTTTTCACCCAAGTGTTTGCAACAAGTTTTGTCATTATTTATTGCATCAAAAACCCTTATGGTTACACACCACTAACTCACTTATACACAGTTGTCTCTGGGGAAAATGCCAACTTTGAGCATGTTCTTTCACATTTAAAATCTCACAGAGAAAAACAAAAACAAACATCACCCCAAAGTACAAGCTGAATCACCAAATAACCAATTTTGCAAACATATGATGACCAGAGGAAAATTTTTCGTTACGAATCACCAAACTTGCCCGAGTCAGACCGGCAACCCAAGATTCTCTATAGTCGCCAAAGCTAGTAATTTGCAACAAATCGATGTTAAAAATTGATGAACGCGGAGTAGTAAAGTAATTTCCTCAAAATCACGGTCAAATGCCGCTTAGTTTGAGCAAAAACATACCAGTCTATCATGTCAATCATGAAATTTCATCACTTTCTTAATATAACAGTGCATTTTCAGGACATTTTAAGCACTTTTCAAGATGCCATGCAAGAAAAGTCCGTCCACCCAAGATTTTTTGATCCTTACGGCAGCCAGGTATGGTGATAACCTATCTAGCCATGAAAATTCATCAGTAAAAAATATAGCTGCAGTCTAACCAACCTAATTTCATTTACCAGTCGCCCTTCACATGCACTCCCAAAGGGAAAAGGCAGCAGAGTGGAGTTGATAGTTGTGAAAATTTGAAGGGTCATGGTTTTTTTTTTTTTTCCAATTGTCTCAATATGTCCATCTGGGCCATGGACAAAACTGGACATAATTATGTGACGATGGTGATTAGTCCCATATGCATTGCAACCATGCCTGTTATTTAGAGTACAAAACATAAGTTCTAAGGATAAAAAGTGTTTTCCTTCAAGGGACCACAGGCCAATTTCATGTATTCATGCTAAAAATACCTAAGTACTTATGCTGTGTGGGCTAAAATGGTGTAAAAGTCAGGGTTTTGTATGTGTTAAGAAATCGGAGTTTGTGTTTTCACATACCTTATTGAGGTGAAATTTCCCAAAAACTGGTGCATGTGAGATGGACTCAATACACCCTCGGGACATTGGCGTAGTAGCAGATTGTATTTATAGGCAGAGTCAAAAATTAAAAGGATTTTTGAACTTTTGAAACTTGACATTCGGGTTAACCGTGACTGGAATTCAGACCCGGGAAGTCAAGGTCGGGCGGGTACCCGAATGCCCATCCGAAAGTCCCAGCCCTATTATCTATTTAAACTTCTAATCAATTGGATTTTAGAAGAAGGTGTGCTTGTTTACAACTTGATGTCAGCCAAAATCTTAAATGAATTAGTGTGAAAAAAAAACATAAAACATTTAGAAATTGAGTCAACAATCATCCATCCAGACACTTTCAAATTTTCAAAAAAACAGTTTGAATGCGTTTTTTTTTTTATATTTTCTAAATGTTGGATGCAGTTTACAATGATGTCAGTACCATACTACATGTACCACTATAAAGCCAAGTAATTTTTGTTTCATGGTTTTGCATGGAAAATTGTTTTTAATCAAAAGGATGGGTGAGATGTGACAGATGAGTAAAATCTAGTTTTATACCACAGAATTCTTTAATAAGCACAGTAAGGCGCATTTCATTTTCTTAGGTTACGGATACCAAAGGGCACATTGTACACCAGAAGAAGCTAAAGAGGGCAAGTTTGCCTTCACATCCGATAATTTTGATGTGTTTGAAATATGTTTCACAACAAAAATTATGCATGGAGGTAAGTCTGGAAGAATGGTTTCAACAAGCTGCTTGCTTGAATGTTTTTTGTAACCATAAGTGCTGTGAATTGGTACTTTATCATTATTTTGGTACTTGTATGAAGTTTATACTATTGGTGTTTGCATGTGCTAATATGTTGAATTTGTTTGGTGGTTGAGTAGCTTTATTTGGCACTCTCTTCTTCTTCCATTCCTTGCATATGTGTTTGGTTCAGTTCTACCAGAAATTTGAGTGAAAGAGTCTTTCAATACGAGGCATGCCTGGCTTGTCCACACAACTGCTGTGGCTATCTAATTTGTTGGGTTTGCAATTTTGCTTTGGTTTTCAAGAATGCAAGAATCTGTATTGATCAGGGGCCCTCTGCCAAATTCACATTTATACAACATCAATTCAAGGATGATATTTTATTCAGAGAATTATTTTTCCAAATGAATAAAATTTGAATAGTTTTATTTGTTACGTGTCTTTATAGCTAAGAGAAAACCTGGCATATTTTGAAGCTTAAGTTTTGTGTGTAGAAAATTGCCTGAAACCCACCCATATACTTTTAAAATCTAATCTTGTATGTAAATGCAGTAGATCTTCCATGCTCATTGCGATTCTATTGATAGGAGTATACAATGACACCTTCCAATCCCATTCCAATAAATGAAATCTAGTCATACATGTGGGAGAAGATGTTTACTACATGTAGCTGGCTAGTGTCAGTCGGATGGCTGCCGGAGTGCACGGCTTCTGTCGCCTCTTGCAAATTTGCATCGCACTCGCGCCGTTTACCATCTGTTGCCATCATTTTGCATCAGTAACTGTGGAAGCTGTTTGATCTTTGTCTCTACTCTATCGCGTCCTATTTAATGAAAATTATGATCATTTCGCTGTATTTGTGGATTTTATCTCGCCGAATATCACCCTATCATGATGGTATACGTGAGTAGTACTGTGCATACAGGTATCGTACTATGCTCTGTGTCTTGTTCGGAACCTGCTTCCATTTAGACCCATGCAGATATACCGGGATACATATATAACTGTGTCGTGATGGATCCACTGGGCTTTGTTAATACAATAATACCTACACCTTTCGCTGAGTAAATTGGCATTCCCAACATTGCACAGAGACCACTGGTCCCTATTGAATGATGAATTAACGGTTAAAGGCCGACTCAGAGATTTCCCGATGAGGGCGCCCCTCAATTTTCAAACAAATTGTGTTTTTTGCATGTAACATATGCTTGTTCCATATATTAATCACTGTGTGAATAGCGAAGCTCAATCTAAGTCTTCATTGAAAATACACTCTTGTTTAAAATTCCGGAATCCGGAAATTTTTTTATAGGCAAGTAGTCCTATGGCACCGTCATACACATCAATGTTTTACTTCATCACAACGAAAAATCCAATTCAATCTCAAACTTTGAATTGAGCATTCAAGGTGACGGCCCTTTAGTTTCTAGTTGAACTAATTTTTAATGTAAAATAATTAACAATTATATTCGTGAAAATTCTCGGTGAAGTCAGACTTTAAAATACTTTCTTCTTGCAGCCTCTTCATCACCAACTTGCTTCACATCAGATCCCACCATCAAGAACTGCCGAAGATTTTCTTTTACCTTGCCATGAATTTTTATTTATCCCTCGCGAGGATTTTAAAAAACACACCATAAATTCTAAACACAGTAAAACTTACATCAAACATGATCCTAGCAGCCTGAAGAAGTCCCGTACTTGGAAGAACCAGTTACGCAAGCGTGCTTTTGGTCCAGGTTCTATGTGCAAATGGGAAGGAGTTCTATAAGGCAGTTAGAGTTCATAACAAAATACTCAAAGTTACAACAACACAACAGAAACAAAGATTGTAAATTTCAGGAGAAATGTTACAAATCTAACTTTTGGCGGTTCGCCAAGGATTGTACGGAGTGGCACAATAGGGCAAGTGTCCTGCATTCCTGCCTTTACTAAAGAGTTTGCCGATAATTACTATCCTAGACCGAACAGCATAGCCCAAAAGACAATCGATCTCTCGATGGCCATTTCAAACTTTCCTTGGTTAATGTACCGAACCCGGATGCTCAAAATTTAAAATCTTTTGATATTTACCCATAAGGCCGATACATATCCGTAAAATTCTTAATTGTAAGAGCTCCACCTCCGCTCCAGGCCCCGATGGCATTATGTATAGCCATTTAAAGAACTTCCCTGTACCCATAGGTTCGGCTACACTCTTTAACAAGATCCTTGAGTCAGGTGTCCACCAGAAGGTTGGACTATGAGTCTTGTCAAGCTGATTCATAAAGATCCACATTCTACTACTGAAGATCCGGGTAATTTCAGGATGATAGCCCTTACCAGCTCCATCGGCAAGCTTTACACCATCTGCTTTTGGCCGAAAGGTTTGATGCTTTTATCAAAAATAATGGTTTGTTAGATATTGAGCTTCAAAAGGCATTTTTGAAAGGTCTTAATGGTACCCTAGATCATACTTTCGTTGTAACTGAGTTAATTCGCCACGCTAGGTTGAATCATAGATCTATCCATCGTACATGGTTTTGATTTAAAAGATGCATTTGGCTCTATTCCTCATTCTCTAATTATCAATACATTACAAAGAAAATCATTTCCCATCAGAAATAATCAATTACATTCATACCTTGATAGCACACTGAACGGGTAATGTTCAGTTAACAACATACAAAACACACACCGACTGGTTCGTCCGAGGTGTTCAAGTTTAAAAGGGGAGTCTTTCAGGGAGACCCTCTTTCTCCGTTAATTTTTTGCTGAGTTTTAATCCAGTCCTCGATTACATCAAATCGGAAGAGAAACACAGGTATTATTTTCAGCAAAGATTCACAACTTCGGCATATCGTGAACCGTTTTGCGGACGAACTTTTCAACTTGGAACGAGTTGTAGGAGTGATATTCATCAGCGCATAATTAATAAAATTCATTCTACAATAAACATCTTGGGTCTCACTCTAAAGCCATCGAGGTGTAGATCCTTATCAATCGTTAGTGGCAGTTTTAAGCCTATCCCGTTCAAAATTGGCGATTCAAATATTGCCACAATGATGGATGGCGATCAGAAATATCTTGGTGCAATCATAACAACAGCAGGGAAACCAGCCGATATCTTCTGTTCTAAATACCCAGAACATGATCACAGGGAAACTCCAAAACATCGATGCGCTGCTATTAGGAATGAATCAAATTTTTACAATTTTTCCATTTACGTGAAGTATTTCCTTCCTGCAATTCGTTATCACATGACAGTTCACGAACTTAATGGATCGAATCTACCAAACTGGACTCCCTATGTCATACATTTTGCAGAAATGGCTTTGCATCCCTAAATCGGGTACTTTGTCGGCCTTGTATTCATCCGGCAGCCTCGAGATCCGGAGATTGTCTCACGTGTATAAAATGTCATGCCTCAATCTGTCGTGTCCATCTAAAGCAATCCTCTGACCCCAGAGTCAAAGAAGCCTTCGTTTAGTAAACTGGATCGCGAGAAGGGATTCAAACGCAAACTTTCTATTGTGCAATATAGTAGGACTTATCCATAAAGCTATAAATATGTTGGGTGCTGATGAAGCAAATCATACTGGTGGCGCTGGGGGTGAAAGTACACAACAGGGGAAGAAAGTTTTCAAACAGGTGTCAAAAGTTCACAAACAAATGAAAGTATTGAAACACACACAGGTGACTCTATCAAACCCAAGATTAAGTCAATTATAGCCAAAGTGAATGCTTAGTCACTCAAGAAATTCGATCATTGTGGGATGATAAGGTCAAAACCCTTATAGTTCAGGGCAAATTTACATACATACATACATACATACATAGATTTGTAAAGCGCCTATTCATAAAGCTCTAGGCGCTATGAACATACAACTACCAAAGGCAGGTAAAAAAGGGGGAAAGGTATTACCAAGCCAAAGAACCAGAAATAATTGGATATAATAAGAGTTGAGATGTTTTTTGAAATACTCAGTGAGGGTGCTTCCCTGAATATACGAGGTAATGAATTCCAAATACATGGGCCGTATGTTGTAAAAGCATTGGTTCGCCAAGATCTCCTTGTGAAAGGGATTTTTAGTCTTGTAGTATCAGCAGCAGACCGACGTTTGGCAAATGGAGCCTGGGAGTGTATACTTGTGATGTTCTTTTGGCAGAATGCTGGAGAAATGCCATTAATACATTGGTAGATGATTGTGCATAACTTGAATTTGACTCTCTCCCTAACTGGCAACCAGTGGAGATTGGCAAGAAAAGGTGGTAATGTGTGTTCGCGTTGATTTATGCCATGAATGAGACACTGCCTTGTTCTGAATGCGTTGGAGTTTGGAGAACTTGCTATTTGTAAGCCAGCAAGGAGAGCGTTACATGTCAACGCGGGATAGTCTCAAGGGCCCGGATATGTGATGGTACATGATTCCTTGTCCAGGAAACGCCGTATCCGAGCAATATTTCTCAGTTTGAAAATTAAGTGTTTGACAGAGTCTAGAAATCTGAGCATTCATTGATAATGTAGAATCCAAGTGTACACCAAGATTTCGAACAGTGTTTGTGGGTTTAATGAGAGCATTATCAACTTTAAGAGCAAGAGATGGGAACAAATTGATGTTGTGTTAGACGCACGAGATAAATCTGTCTTAAACCATGTTTTATTTTAAGGTGATTTGCTGGCCGATCCTTGCTTATATCCTTAATACAATTTTGAAGACAATTTCTTGAGATTTCCATAAATGTTCAGTAATCATGCTTCACATGGAAGCAAATTATTTATGAGTTACCTAAGGGGGTTCTCCAGTTTTGTGTTAAATGCGTCAACCGACTCCCTCCCTACCCTCGCCAACCTAAGTAGATGGCGTCAACGTTCTATTTTTTAATACAAAATGGAGTACCTTTAGAATACCCTACCACACAGCGACAGCGCGAAGCTACACCTTTTTACAACTAGGCAGCGGCGACAGCGCGAGTGCTAATTAGTGCATGCAATATATGGCGGTTGAAATACTGTTTATTGCGAGTGTTTCGACGGTGGCGGTAACCCTAATTACTGCCGCAAACTTCTTCCATCTAACAGTTAGGCCTACTCATATCCGAAAATATGCTCCGGGATTGATCTTTTATATTGCAACGTTTTAGCTTGAATGAGTATTTCTTTACAAGTATCGACCTTTGGTGAGTTCCAATTGAACACATTGAAGATTTTTCCCATTGTGATCGTTTCGAGTTGTTATAGCCCGTTGAGTCATTTTGGTCTCAACGACATAAAGGTAGGGGTTTGGACTCCCACCTCTACCCGTTTAAGAATTGGGCAGCGGCGACGCGCGAAGTTCACCTTTATGAAAATTGCACTGCGACAGCGGCAAATTTGACCTTTTAAAAAGTTGGATGCGGCGACGAGCGCGAAGCTTCAGATATTGTAGGCAACAGCGGCGACACGGCAACACGTCAAAGATTGTTGTCTAACTAAGCCCGTTGCGTCATGTTGTATTCGAAAAAGGACCTAGGGAAGGGACGTTCTGGACCACCACCCTCCTCTTTAAAAAATTGCTCGGTGACACGCAGCTCCAGATTTTACAGGCAACGCGGCGACAGCTGCAACAGCGTGAATGATTTTTATTCTGGTCCATTGAATTCCTTTTTATCGGAGGACTAAGGAAGAGGTTTGAACCCCCCACCTCTACCTGTTTTTTAGAAATTGGGCATCGGCGAAAGCGCGAATTTCAACCTTGTACTGAAAGTTGGCAGCGGTCGACGCGCGAAATAGGACCTTTTAACAAAGTTGGATGCGGCGACAGCGCGAAATTTGACCTTTTAAAGTTGTATGCGGCGACAGTGTGAATCTCCAGATGTTTTTTAGGCAACCGCGGGACAAGCGTCACCAGCGCTAATGGACTGTTTGTTCTCGCCCATTGGGTCATTTGTATCAAAAGACTTATGGAAAGGGGGTTTGGAGCCCCCCCCCACCTCCTCTGTTTTAAAATGGGGCAGCGGCGACAGCGCGAAGCTCCAGATTTGCAGGCAACAGCGGCGACATGTAATAGCGCAACATCGAGACATGCTTGTTGTTTGATTATCATTTTTTATCAACGACTGAGAAGGGGTTTTTCCCCTACTCTACCGTTAAAGTCGGATGCGCCTCAGCGCGGACGCTTCCTTTGCAGGCAACAGCGGCGACAGCGGCAACAGCGCTAATGGATTGTGTTCTAGCCCCATTTCCTATGTGGGTACAAAACTATGGAAGGGGTTTGAGCCCCCCCCCCCACCTCCTCCTGTTTAAAATTGGGCAGCGACGACCAGCGCTAAGCTCCAAGATTTTACAGGCACAGCGGCGACAGCGGCCATAGCGAGAATGATTGTTGTAGATTCATTTTATCAGAGGACTAAGGAGGGGTTTTTCCCTATCCCCTACATCTACTTGTTTAAAAAGTCGGATGCGTTATCAGCGCGAAGCTTCATCACGATGCACATTTTACAGGCATCAGCGGCGACAGCGGCAACAGCGCGAGTGTTAGTAGTTCTAAAACACCGGGTTACTTGATCAGAGGATAAAAGGGGTTGGCCCCTTCACCCACCTTTTGTTTCAACGTTGGAGCACGACGACCGCGCGAACTTCCACCATTTATGAAAGTTCGACTAGCCTGCGTCGACGGCGTGAAAGTGGACCTTTAAAGAGTTGGATGCGGTGACGAAGCGAAGCTTCAGATTTTTAACAGCAACAGCGGCAACAGCGGCAACAGCGCGATTTTCCAGTCCCCTGGTAGCAAGTTTTAGGACTAGGACTAAAATTGGATGTTTATCCTTCGATTATCGGAATGGTGAAAAGCAACTGTGCAAGTTTTAAACGTTCAATAACCAAAACTAATTCCCCAAGCGGTGTACCATATGAATCATAAGGCAACTGTTTGTTAGTAACATTAGGATATTCCAAATGCTGCCATATGCTTTATTCCCTGGTCCATGTGTATTTGGGCTAAATCGCGATATTTCATGACTTGCATCTCTTGGGTATTAAAGGTGGATGGCCCGAATTTAAGTATATCAAGTTTTTTGAAGAACTTGATAAATGGACTTTATTCCCAAACCGTTATTAATGACTTCGGCGAATTGACTCTTTGAGAACGACCCCCCAAAGTTTCACACCCTTGTTTGAAATATGCTCAAATGTTTACAAACTTTCAATATCTACCGTTTATCATTACATAGGGTTTTACATTAAGAAGGATATCTTTAAGAACGACCCATCTTCACCCTTATGGTTAAAGGTTTTTGAAGAATGACTCAACTTTCAGAAAACAAGTTAGAGGTGCATTCGACTCCTAATAACTGAACCTTTGTAAATATTTATTTGCAGGTTAAGAACGATTCAACTTCCACCCTGCTTTTGGGAAACAATTAAGAATGATTGGCAGCGGCGACAGCGCGAATTAAAAAAGTCGAATGCGGCCCCGCCCCGACAGCAAAAAAAAAAAAAGCAAGCTCCAGATTTTTGTGGCCAACACCTTAGAAGGGTCAATTAAATTGAATCTTTGTTTTCTAAGAAGGAGTACTAATTGGTTGCGAAGCGAATTATGACCCATCTTCCCACCTTGTAAGAATTTTATTAGCGGTTAAAGAACGATTCAACTTCAACCATCTTCACCCTTGTTTAAAAACATGCTCAATGTATTTACACAACGTGTTCATATCTGTACAGTGTGATTATAATGGTTTATATTAAGAAGCCTATCTTTAAAGAACGACCGATCTTTGTGCCCTTATAAACATTTTTCGTTACGGGTTAAAGAACTTCACCCTTCCTTGTTTTGGAAACACGTAAGACTGATCAATTTAGAAGGTCATTGATTGAAGGATATCTTTAAAAATCGACCCATCTTCACCCTTGTAAACATTTTTATTTGCGGGTTAAAGACACGATTAACTTCACCCTTGCTTGGTAGAAACACGTTAGACCTATCTACTTAGAGGATCCTTCAATGGATCTTTTGTTTTACCTTCACCTTTGTGTGTTTTTTTTCATGATTTGAGTATTTTTATTCTAAAGAACGGTTACATACATAATTTTGACTAGAAAACCTGGTACTTTGTTTTCTAAGGAGGGAAAATCATGGAGTTCACGATTGCGAGTACTTATGTTTAGAAATAATGATTGTGAATTGCGGGTTAAGACGATTCACTGCGATGCGAGTATTATGTTTTGAAAGACATTTTATTTTTGTTTATAACTATTGCCACTTCAACGCTTGCTTGTTTTTAGAACCCGTTAGGAATGATTCATTAGAAGGATCATAAATTGATTTCGTTTCCAAATATCGATTAAACTTCACCCTTGCTTGGTATGGAAACACCGTAAGAATGATTTTTTAAAGGATATCCTTAAAAAATTGATCTTTGTTTTTACCTTCACTTGTGTGTTTCTATTCTGATTGATTTATTTGTTTCTAAGAACGGGTTACAAATATACTAAATTTCGACTAGAAAACCTGGTAATTTTGTTTTCCTAAGAAGGTAATCTGGAGTTCACGAGCGAGTACATTAATGTTTAGAACATATTTGAATTGCGGGTTAAAAAACAATTCACTCAACGCGATGCCGAGGTAACTTAATGTTAGAGCACATTTTTTTGGGGGGTGATATAACGATTCAACTTTCCCAGCTTGCTTTGTTTTGGAAACACGTTAGGAATGATTCACTTAGAAGGATCATTAAATTGAATTTTCGTTTCCGATATTCTAATTTTTGACTAGAAAGAAAACCTTGTAACTTTGTCAGAATAAGCGTGAAACACGTCAAGGGCGTTTACGAAAACATTTAAATGTTAAGATTTTGTGTTTAAAGAACGACCCCTTTGGGTATTGGTACATTTAGAAACATGTCACTGCAGAATGCGAGTAAAACTATTTTTAAAAACATTGTCATTTTGCTGCCATTTATTACGGGTTAAGAACGATTGGGGCAACTTCATCCGTGCTTGTTTTGGATGGGGCTTGAAGTGGTTCGACTTAGAAGATCATTAAATGTTTAGAAAACTTTAACTTGCGATTAAAGAACGATTCAACTTCAACCTTGCTTGTTTTGGAAACAGGTTAATGGTTCTCCTTAGAAGGATCTTAAATTTGATCTTTGTTTCTAAGAAGGATATTAATGGCGTCTTTGTAAGGATCATATTACTGAGTATTTGTTTTCTAAGAACAATTTAAAAATGCCAGAAAACCCGTAGTCTTTATCAAGAAGAGGGTAGAAAACATGTTAATTGCGTTTACAAAACATTAAATGTTAAGAGTTTTGTGTTAACCTTTGGACCCTGGGCATTTTTTGTATACTTGTTTGTACACTAATTCAGGGGCTTTAGAAGTGGCCTTCCAAATGCTTGCAGGTGATTTGTAACGCCATCTCTAAACACCAACAATGCCGTATAAAAGGGTTTTTTCACTTATTTAAATGCTTTTTTATGCTATTTGCCGGGTGCCCGGGAAATGAACTTTACATTTTTTTTAAAGGCAAAAATTGTAATTTTGAACGGCCAATTGAGTCGCCTTTAGTTCTCAAAGGATTAAAGACCGACACATCTGCACCCTTCGTTGGTTTTTGAAAACATGGTCATTGCGTGCTCGAGTAAGAAACAGTTCCACAATGCGGACATTTTTCAATTGCGGGTTAAAGAACGATTCAACTTTCACCAGTGCTTGTTTTTAAGGCCTTCGTCCCAGAACCCCAGATTTTACCGAAGTTTACAACATTTGTCAAAGTTTGGCATCAAAGGAACGCTTATTTTTCTCATGTACCCTGTGAAATCTTAGGGAGGCTAAAGACTTTTAGTGGAAGTTATGATGAAAATATACTAAATCGGGCTATCTTCACCCTTGTTTGTTGAGAAATTATTATTTAGAAAACATTTTAATGATAAGAGTAGTTTATGTTCGTCATTGCGTTAAGAAGGATAAAATGAAGAATTTATTTATTTTAGAAACATTCAAGTGAATAAGTGGTTTTGTGTTCGTTGATTGTGTTAAAAAATACATTGATTAAATATATTAAGACTATGTTTATTGATTAAAGATTGTGGTCCTTTATTGCGTTAAATATAAACCCGTATTTGTTCAGAACAAAATGTTAAATAAAATACGCGCGATTTCGGGAAATTGTTTGGAAAAACATTTTATTTGTGGGAACCCTTGTGGGATATGAGATTAGAATGACTCATTTTTCACCCTTGGTTTTTCCGGTACCGAAAGTTTAATACATTCCAAAAAACAAACGAAATCGGCGCTTGTTACTTGAAAAATAATTCCTACGTGATTAATGGTCGTCGAACTTGCATTTCTGCGTGTTTAACTTGAAAATGACTTAAATTTGACTATATAAATCTCGCAGATCATATTTTCACTCGGCAACCTTGTAGAAGACTACATATAAAAAAAGGACCAAAAATACGATTTAGTATTAAAAAGGCGCCCTCAACACCCCGTATTAAATAGCTACTTAGCTTTGGGCTGTCGCACACTGTCGCCGCTGCATGAGTACAACCCACTTCCGCATTCCGAAAGCTGTGTTTGTATCAATTCAGCTTGGCAGCCATAATGAGCAAACATCTGCAGTCTGCGCTGTCGCCGGTGTCCGCCGCTGCACCGGCAACAGCCACAGCTTCTCACTCGGGAAAGTTCAAAATTAGCCAAATTATTATTAAATCAAGCTAAAATAGAATACATCAAGCTAAAAAATAGAACAACTAGAAAGGCCAAATATCCAAAATCGTAAATCAACATCTATTTAAATTACTATTTCCCTGCCTCAGGGCCCACTTAGATAAAGTAGCACAAGAAAAATGTAAACTCCTGAAACTTCTGAAGTTCTGGGGTGTTGCCGCTGGTCACCCCGATGTCGCCGTGCCCGTGTAATACCATAGCTTCACACTCCGATGGTTACGCCATAAACAATACTCCCAACGTTATTAAAAAAAAAGCGGGAAAATGCCAAAATTAGTCCAAATAGTAAATTGAGCTCAAAGAGTACAACAATCCCTCAAATTGAATTAAAACTTGAATGTTCATGGTTTAAAACTAAACTCCCCCCTTTATTTAAAACAACGGAAAGGACAAAATTAATCCAAATATCGGAAGTCAAAATTAGCGCAATTAAAAGTATAAATCCAGCTAAAATATAACATCACGCTCAAATGATAGTACAAATCAGCTCAATCTAAATTACACTCGAACTTCGGTTAAAAACACTTTATTGAAGAAAAACAAACCGGGAACTGGCAAATCGTAAAAAACAACTAATTTAAAACTCAATGTTCATAGTTTTCTTATCATGTTCATAGTTACATTGGATACTAATAATTTGTGCTTATTCGACAGTTCACCCGGTAGGCTCCTACCTTCGCGCTGTCTCCGTGCTGGTTTTTAAAAAGGATTGGCTTCGCGCTGTCGCCGTTGCCTGGGTTCTTAATGTTTGCTCGGTCTGTATCAATGGCGCGGATTCTGTCTTGTCCTTCCTTGCCAGTTTGTTCAAAAGTTGTGATGTTAAGATGGGGCCAAAGGTATTTGTATGATCTTACTGAACACCATGCAACAAGTACAACATCCCTCCTCATTCTTGCCTCTTCCAGCATCCTGATTTATTGCTATATTGGCCTAATCTCAACAAGATCCCCTTATTGACTCAACGGTTCCTTTTGAACCTAATATTGAGAGTGCACATGCAAGGAAGACAGACAATATGCCATCCTCGTTAGTGATTTAAAGACGGGTTCTTTCATGTGGAATTCGGCAACTTCAGTAGATTTAAGAATTAAGAATAATTAGCACATTTCTCTAAGCCTTGTAACTGATTTTCTGTTTAAATTTTTTTGTTCTCACATGCATTGTATGTACCTTTTGTAATTGTTGTAACCACGGCCCTAGTGAACAACAGCCTTATGGTTGACTGGGCCTCCGTGGGTCAAATTAAAGTTGAAGAATTAATGAATGATTCATCGCCCTTAATTGGTAGCAGAGGATGTATATCCCCTGAAAACTTGAACTCTCAACAGACTGGTTACAATTCCAAAACCAAACTTTCCTTCAAAAATGTGCGGGATAAAGTGTGCAAAATCGGTCTGTTCACCTCTTTTCAGTATCTTTTGTTCAAAGTTTGAACTCAAACGTGGTTGGAACTGGGCCTTTTTAAGATTTAATCTGCCTGTTATTAATTAATGTGTGTCTTGTGTTGTTACACTTTTATTATCCACAGCTACTGTTGCAATCCTTTTTCTTTCTATTCCTTGCCAAGGACCGGCTGGTCGGGTATCCCTGCGTCTAGGTCCCAAACTGCGGGCTTTTTTTAATGTCAATTTTGTTTGTTGTTTTATATGATTTTTTAATGTTTATTTAATAGAGCTTGCTTATTTATAAAAAATTGTACAAGATGTGATCCAATATTCTTAAGTTATTGTGGTAGTTAAACAAAGTTGCCAGAACCCACATGGCATTGCCTTTTTCTTCTTTGAATAACATGTAGAAAGAAGGAAAGAAAAATGTGTCAATTTGCCATGACTGAACATGCCGCTGGCTGAGTACGTACCATGGTCCCAGAGTTGCTCCCATTTATACAACAGCAAAGCATGGCTGCATATTTGACATACCCTGGGTATAATGATTATTATCCTTTGTCGCTCAATTTTCAGCTTTATTGTAAATGGAGGGAACCAAAAAACAAAATGTTGTGGTTTTAGTTTGCAAAACAATGTCAAAATGACTACATGTACAGTGCCAAACATTCAAATGAAAGTATTAACCTTTAAACCACGATGTGATGATTAATTCACAACGGGCCAAACACATTTCAACAAAAGCAAATGAGTTACAGAACTACATCACCCTAATAATCCATACACAAGACCAAATTTGTACCTAAAATCCTGATAATGTACCAGTTCATAGCACCACTCATCGTCAGCTTCATTCAGTTCAACCATGGTAATTTTTTTACTCATATTCGCATTTTTTCTCATCACACGTTCTCTCTCTCCACCACACGCATCACTGTATGTGTAACATTGTAGGTCGGGGATTCCAAAGGGCACACACTATACACAAAGGAAGAAGCCCAAGACGGGAAGTTTGCCTTCACAACAGATGACTATGACACATTTGAAATATGTTTCCAAACCAAAATACCCATGGGTGAGTCAGATGTTTGTGTTTATTTGTGTGTTTTGTAGGGTGTATTGAAAATTGATTGCATGTGAATGTTTGGTGACATATTTCTATTTGCAGGAGAGTCTATATGAAGGGGAGATCCAAGTCTTGGAAGAAAAAGTTTGAAAGGTTACAAATGTGTGTGTGTGTGTGTGAATCAAAAGGTATTTGGTTATCACAACTGCAGTTTTGCTCATACACTGTAATCTTATGTCATAAAAGAAACAATTTTGTAATTAGAATTGGAATCCCTGATTGTAATTTAATGGCGGACCTGGAAACGCCAAATTTAATGTGCCCGTCAATGATAAAATAATGAAAATGACCTCTAACTTGACCCTCCTGAACCGACGGAACAACTGTAAATTCTGTCAGGGATGTGAAAACCTTGGTTTCTGTTCCAGAAATTGCCACGAGCTGCCGCCTTCCCCTCTGGAACTCTTCCTGTTTTTGCTGTTTTTGCAGAGTGTAGGCATCCAGGTTGTTTTCGGGCTTGTGGGGGTGATTTCGGTGGGAGTCCTTTTCATTGTGTCTGAGTGTTTTTTTATGCCATTATGTCGCTTTAATGATCTATACTTATACACAAAATTATGTTTATTGTACAAAATTGTATGCTTAAGTTTTTGATGTTATGATTAAGTTAATTAAGTAAGCTTAAGTTAGTTAATTGCAGGGCCGTAGCCAGGGGGTGCGGGGGTTGCGACGCACCCCCCCCCCCCAAAAAATGAAAAAGGTCCGCTTCATGATGTTGAAGGTCCGTTTTTCCAAGTTAAAGTTTGCGCCTTGCGTAAATTTTATTGTTTTAAGGGTTGTGGTGCATGGTATATGAAAGACTAAGTATCTGTTAATCCATTACATTACGCTTGGGTGATGTTATTGTACTGTTTTCTGAACGCTGTGAAGATGTCATTAAACCTTAACCCCCCCCCCCTCTTCAGAATTTGGAGATGACGGTGAAAAATTTTGGGTCAACTGCGAGCGCAGCGAGCTGAAGAAATTGGTTTGTTGGTACGCACAAGGTCCGCTTCTGGCAACTCCGCACCCCCACATAAATTCTTGGCTACGGGCCTGGTTAAAACTGTGGAAGCGCCTAGAGGCACCTGCATGTGGCGCTTAAACCAATCGCGGTGTGGTGATCTTTATACACTTTCCTGATCAAATCCTTGTTTTATATGATTATTACTAATGGATGAGCGTAGACACGTATATGGCACATTTCCTAGCTATATTCATATTGGAAGGACGTTTCCGAGCAGCCGTTTAATCATTTGAAGATCTCCGATATTATTTCTAATTACAAAATTCCTTCGTTTGCGACACCGATTTTTTGAGCTCACCTTCATGTATTTGTTTTACATAGTCAATTACCAATAACAACTGTGCAAAAATATCTGGAAAATTGAGGGCGCTCTTTAAAAATGTGTTGTTATTGCTTTAAATGGGCCATCCCCCGTTAACATAATTTTTAGAGAAATGTGACAATGAAAGGTTCCCTAATTGGTTTTCTTTTGAAACAAAAGATCCTCAAAATGACAAATTCTTTTTTACCATAAATGAATAGAAACTTTTTTCTTATACTTGGCTAATTTTTTCATCCGATAGAATGGATTTACCAAATTCCCATCTGTAAAGTTTGCGCCGATATTTTCACCTGCTTTTTATATGAGAGCTAAAATTGATTTGTAATCCTACAGAATACTCTGTGAAATTAATATATTGGGCGCATATGTTTGTCATAACACCAACCAAACATCCTTTAGCCCAAAGAGTTCCCAGGGTAAAATGAGAAAGTAGTAGCTTTCTTCTGCACTACAAAAATTTTGACCACTTCCAGTAAAATCTGGGTCCCTGGGGACAATGCGATTAGCGATCGGACATTGAACCTTTGATACTCTTATTTACACAAAGTTCATCACTTCTGTATTTGCATAAACTGTAAGGTAGGAAATGCAGTTAAGGATAATATGTGGAAAACCAAAGTTATCACTCTGATATCAATAGTATTTTGGACATGTAAAAAAGTGAAATGAAAACGGAGTACTAAAACTAGTATTTAAAACATTCCCTGCTGCGATTTGCTGCATAAACATTATGCCAATAATCAAACATTTTTCTTCTGTATAACTTATTTCGACCACTTTCTTGAGAACAGATGTAAGAAACTCTCTGTGCCCTGGGCTCTTATTAGATGAATATTGAGAATCCATAGTGGAAAATCATTTAGTTGTCCACTTGATAAAAACCTTGAGATAGTGTATTCTTTAAGAAGTTCAGAGTGAATTGGGTGAGAAAGAAATTGGTACCCATCGCCCGAAAGGTGTGATCGAACCACTCTGGACGCTAGTAGCTACAGGTTTGAAGCCTTGCCCACCACACGCAGTGACTCATCCGGGGCACTAGAGTAGGAGAATGCATTGTATATAAACCCGCGGAGAACTGTGTATCCACATTCTATTGTGTAATAAAACACAACAATTCAATTTTAAAATAGTCCATCCAATAATCCTCTCTCATTGTACCAAATTGCTGTCTCAATTGGTTAGAATTTTCAGTGTGAAGAAATCAGTCTTTTTCCATGTACAGAAACTCTTATTATAACACTTTGTGGTGTTTCTTGGATCTATTAGGCATATTTAAATTTCTATTTGCATATGTTCTGCAGTTGGCAAAATCAAAAGCCTGGAGCCAATGGAGGTAGAGTTACAGAGACTGGAGGACTTATCAGAGCAATACTCCATGACTTTGCCTTATGAAGGAAAGGGAAGAACAAATGCGAGATACTAGTTAAGCAAAACACAAAGGGAAAGGATATTTGCATATTTTATCATGATTACAACCTTTGGATTTCGATAATTTGATAATTAATTGTCCAGACTCCTCAATATGATTGGTTGACATTTTTTTGTTGTAGTTTTGATTGGGATTTCATCAAGCTGAAATTTAGTGTATTTATCTTCTATCTACTTATATACACACTGTATAAATTATTAAACCCAGTTAAAAGTATCTTGGATTATGATATTATTGTTGCCATGGTAACAGAGATAGATAATAAAATTGAAATATTTTGAGGTTTGTAAGTGTTCGGTATGTTATGTGTGATCTTTGTTTGTAAATCTTAGTTGTACAACAAATTTTGTACATTAACTGACTTCAAAATATATATTTTACATTTATTGTTTGATGGCCAGTTTTAATTAAAGGTGCTTTCCTTTCCTGATTTTACATTTTAAGCAGTCCTGCAGTTTAATTTGGTGGTGTCAAACAGCTGCACATTAAATCCCATGAGTCACAGATTTTTTTGCAAAGAAAACCTTCACACGAAACTTAGCACTGTACAATATTTATTACGTGTTAAAAATTTTTGGGAATTTTTTTTAAAATTTTTTTAACAACGAGATTAAAGTTGCAACGAGAGATTTGAGCACCCAAATATTTTGTCATAATAGTATTAAATCCGAATTTCACATTTTTGTACCAAAGACAGTTCTCAGCTTAATTATGTCAGATGGGGATATTTTTGATGAAACTTACAATCGGGGCAAAAATCAATACTTTTGATTTTTTAGACTCTACATGTGGGAAATTTCGTGTTGCACCTTTAATTAATTTTGATGAGCTTACATTTTACAAACCTTTGTTTAAATGGCATTTTGTGATCCATATCCCTCATCGTGAGGGGTGACTAGCTGAGGTATAAGAATGGAGATTTGATGGGGGGGAATTAAAGATGTTTTAAGAGGAGGGGGGGCAATATGAAAATCTCTTCAAAGAAAGGGAGAAAAATGAACTTTAAAATGGAAAATTTCATACAATTGGGGGGGGGTGCAAAGTATTTGAACATAAGCGAACGGGATGCAATTTTTTGCCCAAACGAATTCTGTTTTTAACCACAACATGCACTGCATTACATCAAACACTGCAATCTTGCTGTTGGTAGTGTGCTGGAGTTGAATTGCACTATTCAATTATATTTAAGGTGTTAAAGATGCAACAGAGAGAATTTCACATATCAGGTGACCCTAACAAAAATCGAAAGTATCTGATTTTTGCCTGATGTCAAGCTTTCCATCAAAAATATCCTATCTGAAAGTTAAGCTGAGACATGTGTTCTTTGGTACAAAAATTGTGAATTGAAATTTTTAATTTCGTATAGGAGGCAAATACAAAATTCAGGCTCTGTTTTTTAATACGAAATATGAGCCAAATCAAAATCACTTGTTTTTTCTTTCTCTTTTACAACATTTCTGTACCTAATTACAACTAGAATATTTTGAGTGGCTAATCTAAGGAAGTAACTAATTCGGACACAATATTTGGTGTGCCTCAAAATCCTAGTTGCACTTTTTAAAGAGTCTTGCCTTTTGGTGGTGAACCAAAGTACAGCATAACAAAATCAATTCTCTGTGTATAGATGAGTTGACATGTGACGTCAACCCCGGCAAACGACAAAGCACGGCCCGCAGTATATTGAGAGCACCTGCAGGCGTGTGCTTTTAAAATTCGCGCTCAATCAGGCTTGATAAGCTAGAAATGCTGTACTGTATGGGCATACTCTTCGCACCTCTAAAGGTCAGTAGACGCAGTGCTAACTTGTGTTGTGTAAACATTGATGTCACCTCCATCTATAGAAAATCATGTAAGATGAAAGCAGAAAGTGTTAATTAGTCACACTACTTTCTTTTCTCTTTGTTTCATCGTACAGAATCAACTATTCCCGAGTGTTATACTTCAGTATATTCTCCATGGTGTGCCTACTTAGTCTTGCAACATGGCAGGTCTTTTACCTCAACGATACTGTCAAATCCAAGAACTCATAGAGTAGATGCACTCAATTGTATTATAGTCTTTTTTGTTCAAGGATAGTTTAACTATACAGAATTATAAATTTCTGTTGCAGGGTAGATTATCAGAACTAAGTGTCTTTTTTCCTCTGTTCAATTGAGCTTTTGTTGGCATATAGACCCACCCTGGCATCATTTTTTTCTTTTTTTTCTTGTTTCAATGTAATTTTGGCATCCATTTTGGTACTATTATTTGTGGGTGTGTTGCTCAATTATAATTACCTTCCTGTTTACTACCAGTGATTTGATTGGTTAATTCATATGGTAATATGATGTAATTGGCAATCCTGGACATGGTAAGAAAGCTTGAAGGTACCTACAGATGTAACGGTTTATAGGTCATAGGTCATGTAATGAACCAATCACGATACTCTAAGCAAAGTGGTTAGACCTTTATACGTTAGGTTTCCGATTCAATAAGTGTAATCAGAAAGAAGTGTGTTTACCTTAGAGACAATACCCACTCACCTGGTTAATGCTTGAACTTAACTCGGCCAGCTCTAGTCACATAGTACTTGATAATAGGGACCATTAGGCTTTTTGTACTAGCAATGTAATGTCAATTTTGTTGTCATTACAATGGCCCAGTAAATTGTGCTGCTTGTAATTTAAACATCACACTTTATGTTATTGACCCATGTACAAAAATGTATAGGCCGCTAACTTACTTCAAGTGCAGATGTACTTTTGGAGTATTCAGTATTCTTGTTGTTATGACGTCTCGTAGACGTCTTAAGGTTCCAGAAATACCTTTCAAACACAAATAAATAGCCTTGTGCACAATATCTAAATTATATAAATAAACAGTTTTAATGATCTTTACTTGATTTGGTTCAGAATTTGGTATGTCTCCAAAACAAATTACACATCCACAATTAGTTAAGATTACTTATGGTTTCCTATGTCCCTGTGTTGAAAGCTTGCCAGGTCAACATGATATGTCACTCAACGGCGAAAGACTCCAAAATACATGCACACAAGTTCATACAAAACTAACCTCCTCAGGTATTTTCCAAGGGAACTCTCAGCTTCCCCCCCCCCCCCCCCTGGAAGGTCAATCTGTCCCAGCAGTTCCGACGACAATGTTAAATAAGTCCCTCGACGACATACTCCACAGTATACAGTCCAAAGAATCACCACGATTCTTCTGTCCACAATTTGGAATCCTATTTTGATTCCACATTTTCGCTCAAACAACAGTAGAATAATTACAGCACTCCTGCCGAGATGGAATTAAAATATAATAAATCCTGGCACGTTACAGGTCTGCTCCTCAGGCAGAGTAAAACAGCTATCTCTAGCTACTTGTTTATACTAGTGGATGCTGGCAGAGAGTCCTTCTAGTGTTAGTATTTAACTACTCACAGATAGATTCCCCTTTCTAACAATTATATTCCATTACACATCCTTGCATAAACATGATCTATCTTGCACCATCAACTCAATTTCACAATCGAAATTTACATCACTTCATATATATAACTTATGTGGGGGATTCCCGAGCGTGCAATGTTTTGACTTTAAAGCTAAACACGCTGAGTCTTTACTAATTTTAACTCTTGGGGAATCCCCACTTCCCCCTATTGTGCAATCTTAAACCGGTGCACTTAGCAAAAAAAACTCGGGGTATTCCCTTTCCTCTTTTATAGTAAACAAACAAAATACTTTTTCCGGTGAGAATCTTTCTCAAAATAAAATGAGAAAATATATTTTTTAAAAGTTTTACAATCAGAAAAAATGGAGGCCATATAACATTGTCAACTGAGGATCTATATATCAAGGTATACATGGCACGAGCCCCATAATGCCAAGGTCTGATGTTATAGTAGTTAGCTTTTTATTTATTGATTAAGTAATTAGAAATATTTGAGTGTATGTCTCGGTTCTTTATGAAAATGGACCTCCTAACCTGTTTCTGTTTTGATCAGTACCAGAAGGAAGAGATGCGAGAGAGCACCTCAGTGCTACACTAATTATATTGGATTGGTTCGCCTTTAGAAGTCATTGTGCAGGACGTTGTACTGCTATGAAAAAAAATTGTCGGTCCATGAGCAAAAAAAACTATGCAGAAAAAGAGAATGGCATAGGTTTGCAGAATAGATGTAATGTGTTAAAACAAGTTCTTTTATAACATTGATTACTTTTTTTTTTTTACTTGGTTGGTCTGGCCAAGTCTTTTGCTTTCAAAAAATCTTTGCAAGGATGGATGACGACCGTAGGGCCGTGGACGTGTACTGCCAGCGACGTGCAGGAGAAGGACCGCGGTCAGCCTCAAGGTTGCTGTTGTGTCTAGGTGTTGGATGTTCAATTTTGGGTGTTGTAGGGTTATACCTGCGGTATCAGAGCATCTTGTGAGTTATGTTCTGGCCAGACTTGTTCCTTAAACTGCTGGAGAACAGTGCGATACCATCAGGGTTGCTGTTTTCTGGTAGGCGAGGGACTTCTTCCAAGGTTTTCACTCCTGGTTAGTCACCCTGCGCTATGCTCAGCATCTTCAGTTCCAGCAATTGTATGGACAGCGATATCCTCCAATTTAGGTATTGTCCATTACTGCGGTGAGAACAAATTTAGTTCCAACGGCACAGAGGCGGACGGAGGACGAAATCCACAAGAAATCCCAAACGGCAATGGACAAACCCATATGCTGCTTAAAACATGACAGCACGGGCATTATGAATAAATGAAATTTTCGGCCTTAATGCTTTCACGGACAAGGGGAGAACTACAATTTAATGAGTAGACCTCGGCTGCCTGTTATTTCCGCGAACTAAACCTGTCCAGGGCCAATCCCCCGTTGCAGTTTTGCCAGAACTGGAATAAAAAGAATTCTGGCAAACAATTTGGATTACGGAAAAATCGCAAGAAGAAAAAATTAACTCAAATAATTACTTCGAAGGTAGCTGGACAGACGTCCAAGGATGACTCTATGACGGACCAGTGGAAACTCGGCACACCATCACAAACTGTGGCCCTGATATTGCCTCGGTCTAGTACTTTCAATCCTCTCTTAGTGTCGACGTACAACGTTGCGCACTGCATCAATCAAGGGGAAAGTTACCATCAACTTTTCAACAGCTGCAACGAATTGTGTAGAACTTGACATTGTTGGTATTCAGGAAACACGTGAACCGCTCCATGCAATAAGTGATATGTCGTCGAAGCTAATGAACCTCCATTAAATCTAAGATGGGAAAAATGAGCTCTTCAATTGCTACTAAAACTTAAAGTAATTGTGATGATCCCAACACATGAGAGCACCTATTCGCCTAAATTTACCAACTTATATACTAGTAAAACCTAATGCTATGCATCTTTTGGAATCACGTATACAAAGACGGGATTTTCCACAGGTATGGTCCTAATGCTTGATAACATTGTTC
>JAMKCH010014746.1:0-24535 GCA_023653785.1 Ophioderma brevispina | reverse complement strand
TAACGGAGCTATCTGTCATCTTATAGTAGCAAAAATATTACCTATTCTACAAGTCGACCAATTTTTTTAACATTCATGTACATCCATGACATCAGAAAAATGTCCGTCCATGATGCATCTTTGGCGGACGACTCTCAAAAGGTAAACCTTTTGTGAAAAATCTGTGTATCTTATATGAAGGACTAGGCACACTGTTTTTCACTCAATATAATACATGAACAATTTGCTCTCAGTCATCCCTGGTCAAAGAAAGGTCGTACCAGGTCATACGCTGGTTCCCTGCCGTGCGACTTTGGTCTCTAACCACTTCACAACTGAGTTGGAGCCATGAAGCGAGGCCAAGGCGCAGGGAACCAGGATATGATGTGATTTGACTAAATTTCCGTTTTATCACTAGGAGCACCAATTTATGAGACACCAGGGCAAATTGCCACAAATTTGACAAATTCATCAAAAATCTCTTCAGTACAGAAAAATACTCTGCATGTAAATACATGTTAAATCGGTAGAGTATGCATCGTAGTAACCATAAAAATGCCAGAATTTGATAGGAAAAACCAAACTTACATGAGGCCTAAAAAAAAAATTGTTTGATTGGCGTAACATAGAAAAAAAATAGGGTAGGTAGGTCGGATTTTTTTTTTTTTTATGTTTCACATACCAGAACACAAAATATATGACACACATACAAAAACAAATGGCACATCTTCACTTTTTCTGTAACACATCTTTTTATTTGTCATTTTGAATGTCCTGCAATACTAAATCGCGATACTAAATGAAAATATTTGTTTTACGTGGTTTTTAAAACTTTTTTTTTGCACATAAAAAAATAAAAATATTTAGGGTCGGCGGTAAAAATAGGGTCGGTCGGGTTACGCCAATCAAACAATTTTTTTTTAGGCCTGATATATTCATCCAAAATACGAGTCTTGAAAGTCTTGATGAAAAATCTCCCAGTCGATTGCAGGCGATGACATCATCGGAATTCCCTTACTTTTCGAGCATGCGCAATTCAAGCGGAGAGCAAACCGGCGAGTATAAATTGATGAGCTAGGGTCAGTGCATACATAAATTTGATGAATTGAAAAAAATACAACAAAGTTTAGATAGAAAGTAGAAAAGAATACCAAAAACTGCAAAACCACTGTTTGTCCATGACATGACTTTAGGTGCACTTCTATTTTAGTAACATATTCTTGCACCTTGACTATATTTGATAGATGAATCAGGCTCTATTTGTATAATACCACTGCGGGTGGGTAGGTAGGTGGGCAGATGGGCATCAAAAGCATTAATCCACTCTACAGACTAAACTGATTACTCAGTGAACATCTATAGTAGATCCAACCCATCGTGTCACCGGAGGAAAAGTTTTGGACAGCGTCGATTAGTTGGGAAAGGAGGCAGAATATGTGTCCCGATTCACCTGTTTCATGAATGAACTAAGATATCGTGGCCTTTCATGTTTACATAGAGAGTGCAAAGACTTTTGTGTCCATTCGTATCCAAAGCACTGGCGCTCAAAAAACATTCAACTCACCTGTTACATTGAATACCATTGAAGCAAATACGATTATTAGAATGCATTGAGAATTAGTGTAGCTATAAATGCGTTTCGTTGACTTGAATGACAGAATTGATTTTTCTCTGCTATCGGACTATATGTTTCAATAGATTTAGCGTGGAATTTTAATTTCCATCCACTGCACATCCCCTCATTCAATCCTAATACCTTCAAAAAAGTACTAGAGGTGACACGATGGGTTGAATCTACTATAACATGGCACAGTGATAGAACATGATGAGGTCATCATTGTCATTAGCTGTAAATGTTCATTGAGCTGAAAATTCTGAGAACATACAGCTGGCATATTATTGATAAACACTATTTTTATAATGTATTTCATAGAGTTATACAATACAAAAGAAGTTGTACTCTCACTGCATCGGGCGTGGATCCAGGCACGGACCCATCGTCTCATGCGTTACTAATCTTCGCTTGTCAGGGGATCCCACCACCATTGCCGCCACAGTCATTGTCATCGTCATCGCATCAGCTTTTATCATCATTCGTCATCCTGTTCCTCCTCGTCATCATCATTGTCATCTTCCCATTATCATCGTCTTCATGATTGTCATCATAATGGTCATGGTCATCATCATTGTCATCATCATCATCAATTTTATCATCTTTGTCACTGTCATAACCGTCATCACCATTGTCGTCATTGTTATCATCGTCATTGTTATCATCGTCATTGTTATCATCGTCATTGTTATCATCATTGTCTTTATCACCCATCGTCGTCACCATCAAAATGTACCTCTTTTGGCCATATCTGGAACCTCCACTGCACTGCATATCAGCTGTGAGTCAGTAATGGTTGAGGACTACACTTTTTTTTTATTCGTCTCATAGTGGTGCTATTCATGATTTTGTGTGTGCTTTATTCTGTTAATGTATAAGTATTTCAAAACTGAAACATCGCTTTGTATTTTGAGAAATCTGGCCATAACCCGCTCAAACTTTTGACAAAAATATAAAGTTTAAAGTCTCATTATTTGATTAATATAGGACCCGAATTCTGTGCACCTGTCAATCAAGTACTTTGCTCAATGTGGCCATAGTCATGTGAGATGTTACTTTTTAGGGAAATCATGGCGTTTGTGAATCAGTGGTTATGATGCATGCACCAGTGAACACAGACCATAAAAGTTCATTGTACCTGAACATGGATGAACAGTCACAATATTGCAAGCTGTGCAGGGGTTTATGCTTGGTTGGTGTTGCTTACAATATAATATGTTGTTGTTGGAATAGTGAGATTTATTTTAATCATGGTAGCCATTTGTTTTGAGTAGGAAAGCCAGTAGGCCGCTGAACACACCTATAACAATTAATTTTGAATGGGTGACTAACTTGAAAACACTGCATTATAACATATGCACAGTGTGCATTAAATGCCGAATTAGAGATTTTGAAATATAATTTGTGTGTGTGTGTGTTAAATTTCAAATTGTCACCTACAATCACTATGAGATCCTTTGGCACAGTTCAGTATCTTACCTTCCATTTACCAGTGTATTTAGAAAATACACCCCCTGGTTTTGGGTATGATATGATACCCGGATCACACAAGGTCAGTTCATATCAATGCATGTACAAGTATAACCCACTGAACTGTGTCCTTGGTGGATGAGCATATTGTAACTCATAGTGAGTAAGATTGTCACCTAAACTGCTCAATTCCAAAGTTTGAGGACCCCTGCGGGTTTGGGGTTTAGAATAGGCCTGCTGTCCCCCCTTACATGTTGTAAGAGGCAACTATAAGGGGCAACTCGTCTATTCTTTGAACAGACGAGTTGTAATTAAATTTAAAGCGTAGTATTATAAGATTGTATTATTGTAAGATTAAATTTAGTGTATTTGAAAGTGTTTAAATGATTATTATATCTGTAAAATGTATTTTTCATGTTTGTGTAAGATAATTATAACTTGCATAAGTATAGTGTGTTTAGCTTAAAATCAGTATCAAGAAAATTACTAGTTTAAGTATAATGCTCAATCAAGTGAATTACTAAGTTAAACTTCTTTTTCAAGTAAATATACATTGTCAATTATGATGAGGCCATCTATTGAACCTGTATTAGATTTGCCTTAATGTTTCAATATTGTATTGATTTACCATGGTTTTTATAGGAATCGCGTGTTTGCGTATTCTGATGTGATTGTTGATTGCCAGAAATTGAAGTTGTTTAAATTTGTCTTTTTTTGCTTGATACATGGATGGGTGATGAACTATTTCATCAGTGTATGATGTGTATAATTATAATTATGAATAATTTATCAGTAAATCTCTTGTAGCTGTGTTTTCTGTAGATGTGTTTTCTATGTGTATTGTTGCAATCAATGGGTTTATCTTGTTTGATACATGGACGGGTGATGATCTGGTTCATCAGTGTATGATGTGTATCTTTTTATAATTGTTGTAATTTGAACTTACTGAAGTGAAGTTTTAATATTGCGTCGTAATGTTAAATGTTTTTTATCTTAATGACACGATATGACAAAATTGTGTTAAGCTGTTGTTAAATTTTAATACTCACTCCAAAGTTTGAGATGAATCAGATTTTTGGTTTTGATGTTGTGAACATGAATGTGAAGTGTAACTTCACAATTGGCTAGTGTGTATATAAATTCCCAGATCAAGAATCTGTTTACAAAGTTGAGATTTTCTATATGAAGAACATTATTTAATCTTGGCTATTTTGCATAGTAACTAGTATGTGGACAAGCAATATGTATATGCAAAAACAAGATTTGTTATAAAAATGGAAGGCGCCATCCTCAGGAAGAGGGCGCCATCAGGAAATTTAAGATAGTTGCGATAACTGATGTTTTTTTGTTTATCATTTCTCCAGATCCAGTGTAACAGTGAGGATCTAACTGGGATACCATCAACATGTAAAGCAACCTTGCATTGTAACTACTTCCAAACAGCATCTCCCACCAGCCTGGTTGCTCATCATTAATCACAGTCTTCAAGTCAAGAGGTTTCAGTATTAAGGCATCACCATGGCAACAATTCAGATCTCTCTCGTGCAATATTTGGCTTGTTTGGCTTCCGTCTTTTATCTTCACGCGTCCGGTGCTTCCGCAGATGAACCGCACAAACTCAAGTTTGACACCCACCCTTTGCTGTACTATAGTTCTGATGATGTTCAGGGGTTGCAACTGAAAGCCCTCACTACACATGCCAACATTGCCAATCTACTCCAAAATGCTGCTAAGACTATGCTCAAGAAGCCAGAACATTATCTACCTCCAAAAGACTACAAAACCTTTGGTTCAAAGTGGAATGAAATCTATGGAAACAACCTGGCTGCAATTGCAATGTACTGTGTCTTGTTTCCAGAGGACCGCGAGGCGGTGTCGTTGCCTTAAAATACATGGACATAATGGTTAACTTGCCCAAGTGGCAGGTGATAAGTTTGCCAGATGACGAAGTCCCAGTGGGTCATTCCCTCACAGGGTTCACAACTGCCTATGATATGTTATACCCTGTATTGGACTCACCTCGCAGAAAATTGTACCTACAACGAATTGTGAATGTAACAAAGGAGTTTTACAACTTTGCCAAGTACCGATCTTGGGGGAAATTCTATTTGCAAAATCATGTTGCAACAAACTATCTGGCACTCATACACGGGAGCCTAGTGGCATCTGCTCATTATGGACCAGCTCTAGAGTGGCTGGAATTTGGTAAAACAAATTTTGAGAGAACTATGAAGCTTCTTAATCATATTGTGGATGGCTCTCTGGATGAAGGAGTGGCTTATGGTAGCTACACATCAAGATCCGTCACCCAGTACATCTTTTTAGCACTTCGTCATTTTGACATAGACCACACGCAAGAGTTTTGGATAAAGCAGCACTTTTGGTTCTTTTACAATACAGTCTTGCCAAAGTTTCAAAGATCAGTTGGTATTGCAGATAGCAACAATAACTGGTTTTACGGTCCTGAAAGCCAGTTGGTATTTATTGACGCTTATGTACTGAAGAACGGTTACGGCAACTGGCTTGCCAGTGAGATTCGGGAGCATAGAGTTACAGATACCAAAACCAAGTTAGTGCCAGCTGAAAGCCAAATATGGTGTACTCTTCACACAGAATTTATCTGGTACGATGCAACACTTGGTAAAACAAAGCCAGCACAGAGTGGTAAACCTGATCTTCATGTATTCAGTGACTGGGGAGTTGTGACTTACAGCCACGTGTCCCCTCAGATGGATACAGACACGTTCTTCGCGTTCAAATCTGGCAAGCTCCATGGAAGAGCAGTCTTTGATCTTGTTCAGCGTGACATGTATTCATCATGGGTTAAAGGTTGGAAAAGCTTTAATCCTGGACATGAACATCCTGACCAAAACATGTTCCTTTTTGCACCAGGTGGGCAACTATTTATTTCCGATGGCCTGTATGGTCCAAAGCACACCTATCTCAATAATGTTTGGTCTTTTTCTCCCTCACCTACGAGTGAATGTTTTGAACCTTGGGAAGGTCAGTTGGGGGAGTGTAGCAAATGGTTAGGATGGCGCAAACCAAGTGTTAGTAAATACGGGGGTGAGCTAATTACAGCAAGCATGAACAAAGGAATGGTATTCACAAGTGGCGAGGCTGTTGATGCGTACAACGAAGCCATGAACCTGAAATCTGTGTATAGGAGTTTACTCCTTGTAAACCCTCATGTTTTGGTAATACTGGATCACATAGAAACCAGATCAATATCCCCTATTCATCAAGTCAGTTCATTCTTTCACAATCTCGGGGCATCCTTTGAGCAGGAGAAATTTAACGACAAGCTTTCGGGAGTCAAGATCCCCACAGACGTTGGGGACTTGCGAATGTTTTGGATAAGTGGCACAGGGTCAAGCCCCAAAGCAAAATTGGCTATGAAACCGAAAGAGCACACATCTCAGTTTCAAGCCCGGGATACTAACTATGTCAACTTAACTATGGAATTATCGCCCCGTAGCACCAGGGTAGCGTATGTGCTGCTGGGAAACGAAGGAAAAATTGTAGATTTTGATTTCATTGAAAGTACAATCAGTGGTGCTAAACTGCACTTAAAAACTTCCACACAGACTTACGAGATTTCCATAGCAACTGACCACAGCAATCCAATATCACGATTTCAGTTCTTAGGCTACCCTGGTTTTGCATCGGTCAAGTTAACAGACGGTAGTGTGATGAAATTTGGAGTGAATGCTTCAACTTCAGATAAAATGGAAATTGATGTCAGCACAAAATGGTTCAACACTGTTAACTTATCTCTTGGATTTACAATGTCAGCATGTGTAGTACTCTATCTTTTGAAAGGAAGGCTTCGTCTTAAACTCCATCGTAGATCAAAGGTTGTTTTGACAGCTATAATGCTGATCTGGCTGCTAGTGATGTCACAGTTAGCCATAAAGTGTAGTCGTTCTTCGTGCTTCATGTTGAATATGTCGCCAAAACCTTCAATCGTCGGTCTAGGGGGCTCGGCGCAAATACTGCCTTCCATTGTGATCACTGCACTTCCTGCCTCTGGTGCAGAACTTATTGGATGGTTGTTTTATAACAATCCAGATGTTGCATACGTCCAAGCTCCTTCAGATATCATAGAAATGCCGAGACGAACGGAATTCAAGGTCAATCCGTTTGCCGATGCTTGCTTGTGGACATACGAAGACATGGGCAAGCATTCACAGTTAAGAACTTGGGTTCAGTTACTGCGTCAAAATTTGCCAACGTTTATATCGGACACCATGCTTGATGAAACGAACCAGTGGCGAAGAAGGAAGCTTCTAGCTGATGATAAACAACCAAAGAAGGCTAAAGGTGCTGTGAAACCTGATGTGGAATACAAAACTTACACCAATCAGAACTTGCGTGATCACATTGTTAAGTACCCTAATGCACAGACAGTTCTCCATTTTACAAGTGGCAGTTGGGGTCTGAAATTACCATGGTTACATGGCGTTCTTGGCCACAATCTACGTGCAATTCATGTTGTTCGCGATCCAAGGTCGTGGGTGGCGAGTTTCCTCCGTAACAACATGGAATTGTACAAAAAACTCAATGTGCAGCAAGAGATAGACAAAATGTTTCAACAAGCGGACGTTCATTGTATACCCGAAGGACGCTACGCAGAAGAATATGACAAACTCAGAGATCATTTTGATGAATTCAAGGGTACACGTGTGCATATTCTGCTAGCCTGGTTGTGGTCATCCAACACACAAGCGGTGCTGAAAACTGTAACTTCATTACCTGAGAATAATTCCAGACTGGTCAGGTTTGAGGACCTGGTGGGCAATGCAGAGAACACGGCTAATCTTGTTTATAAATTCATAGGTGAGATGTATGTGTATTTGTTGCTTAGTTATTTTCCCACTTACATTTACTGTGCATGCACATGTGTAGGCTACAACTGAATGTGATTTTAGAGGGCCATGTTGGGAATCATTAAATCCTTTAAAAATAAAACAAAAGCAGGGGTAACTGGCATGCCTATTAGACTTTGATATTCTTGTATAATTTTTGACCTGATCCCTGAAAGTTACAGGGGTATTTTGTGATCCCAAGCCTTGTCTCCAACTTAGCAAAAAGTTTGCAATTTTTATATAATATGAACCACTGGCCTATTGTTTGTGTGCAGAATATTATGTGTTGCTAATTTCTCTTTGTAAATGGACATAAATACAATGCAGTGGCCTATGGGGCATTGCTAAACAAACATATATAGTACTCAGAACATAAAACATTAGAAGTAATTGACATTTAGGTATTTTTTCGCCTTTGAGGTTATCTATCAAACTATAAACAAAATATAGAGGTCTGTAGGCCAAAGATCAAAGGTCATACTATGTGTATTTCAGACTTTTCCACTCACATTCCACTGAAAACCTGTTCAAACTCTTACCAAGTTTACAGCTCTTATTCTCCAGAAATACTGTGCTGTCTCTCTTAACATTTTCACTGCTTTTCAAACAAGATTACTGCTCATAATAAAAAAAAAGTGACCTTCTACCAGATCCCAATATCCGAATTTGATGAAACTTGGAATATAGGTAGTGGTGGATGCAAGTAATACCTAGATGCATCTTGTTGTCATTAATGAGTTCATTTGCATATGGCTGATTACTTCAAAGTTGAACTTCTACCAATTCCCAAAGTCCAAATTTGACAAGGCTTTGTATGTGGGTAGTGATGCATGCATGTAATATCTGTGCACTGTATCATTTGTTGTCCATATTAATGAGCTAATTTGCATATTTGCTCTGAGTGGCTCATTACTAAAAAGGCAAACTTTTACCAGATCCCAATGTGCAAATTTGGGTAGTGGTGCAAGGAAGTAATACCCATGCACTGTGTCATCACTCTTTGCACATATTAATAATTAGCTTTGCCTTGATGAGAATGTGAATTGGCAAGGAGAACCATTTTAAGAGCCACTGCCTCAATGAAAGATAAATTTAGCGCTATCCTAATACATGACAGCACACAGATGTATCACATGGCAGCTATTGCACATACGACCTTGTTGCACTCACATGACGATTTAGGCTACAACTGTTTTAGAGGGCACATATGCATCTTTTAGTTTTGGAACGTTTTGTGATACCCAGAAACTCTAATGTATGACAAGAAACCGAACTCTAGCGGTACTCAAATTAGGGCCACTCGATCGATCATACGCCCTGCTGGTGATATAGTGCCCTATCATAGTCCATTGCCCCAGCCCTCAACCCTAATCCAAATTGTAAATCAGAATCCCATGAGGTCTAACACTCTTTCTTACAGTATCTCTGATTGGCTCATTGCATGAATAGCATGATATAATCTCTGAATAACCAATTAAAATAGACCTTCTATTCAGGGGTGGTGGCAGGGGGTAGCTGCCCCCTGAGAGTTTCAAAATTCAAGAAAATTTTAGGGGAATTTAAGTAATAAATTGCCTTAAAATTATTGTTTTAATTTTTATATTTGTTAATTTTGTCCCTCCTATGATTTTACCCTTGCACCACCCCTGCTTCTATATATGTACTTTTAAGATTAAAGGGAATGACCCAATTTAAGGTAGGATTATCGGCTACAGCTTCATGCCCAGATCTTGTTGAAATTCTCATGAAATGTTGGTATTGGTAAAGAAACATGTGTGCCAAATTTAATTTTTTCCAAAAAGGTGTTTTAGAGATATGTCACGTAATGCATTTCCAAATTCCCATAGACTTTGTACAGGGGCTGATTTTGGCAGTATTGAAAATGACCAAAATGGGCAATTTTTTGACAAACTACACATTTTATTTCAATTATTTCTCAAGTAATTGATGAGTTATAAGATTGGTGTTTGTTTTTAATGGTTAAAGAAATATCAAAAATCCATACATTTTTTTATTTTTCTGTGTGTTATCAAAAACAAAGAACAGGTGATCGCAACAACATTTTTTGTTGAAGTTCTAGAAATGCTGAAGTATCCACTTTTCAGAATTTTTCCTAGAAGAAACTACAACTCCCTTGGTGATGAATAAGGTGTCATATGAAAGGAAATCAAATTTAGAAATTCTCACGTTAGATTTTGCTGATTGAGTGTTAATATTTGAAATAATAGGTGTTTTTAATTTTCCCTAAATTATTTTTTCCCTAAAATAATTTTTTCTAAAGAATTAAACACTTGATTAAAAAAAAGCGAACGTGAGATTTTAGGTATTTTGTTTATACACACATCCCTAAAGTTTCAGCTTAAAAGTACATTCCATTTAGGCTGGGAAAAATTATTTATTGTAAAAATTATGGAATTTTTAAAATTAAATAAAAGCACTAAAACAAATCATGCAGTCTTGAAACTGCAAAAAATAGTGGAGGAGAGTTCAATCCTTACCATAGTCAAGATTGGACTAAATTGATTCAGGGGTTTTGATTTTATGGTAATTTTTCTGTAAGACCATTTTATCCTATGATCCTACCTTAAGTACATAAAGTTTTCATCTTGATAGAATGGCCTTCACCCCAAAACCACATCTGTAATGTTTCGTGCCGATGTTTCAACCCGTTTTGATGTGAGAGCTAAAAATGTGATGTTGTAATCCCCATAGAGTACCTTGTAATATTAATATTGGTCAACCAAAATGAAGCGCATTTTCACAGGGTAAATGAGAAAAATAGTAGTTTTCTTCAGCTACCAAAATTTTGACCACTGCAGGTAAAATCTGGTGTTCTGGGGACGAGGCTATTAGCGATCGGACCATGGACCTTTAAAATTTACTTACCATGTTTCTGATTGGCTAAATACATCATATAACCCATTTGATAACCAATTAAATAGGCCAGTAGTGCCTAGGGAAGTTGACTCTAGAATTTTGTGGTCATACATGTGAAGGTAGAATCCTCAATCACTCCCTGATCAGTGTAATATAATCTAACATCTCAGTTTTCTGTCATTTTCCCCCAATAAATCACTTTAGGTTTCCCACTTCCACCTGCAATGACACACCAGCTCCTGCAGGCAACGCGCAGTGACGTCTACCGCATACCTTACGAGGGCGTCATTTCCGAAGACACCCTTACCGACTGGCAGCAAGAACTGGCTGAGCATCAGATCAAGGACATCGAGGAGGTGTGCGGTTCACTGATGGAGAAGTTAGGCTACGCACCAATGGGGCCATGGAGATTTCAAGTTTAAGAGCATGCAACACCCTGAGTGGCCAAGTAGCTTGCCAGGTATTGATAGTTGGTATTAAATAGTGTGTTTCATGCCAAAAGATCTTAGACTCCTATGAAGACTTCAGGTGCATTCACACACAACTGTGGAATTTTAATAATGACCAGTCATGACCAGTTATAACTGGTTATGACCGGTCATGACTAATCCCAATATGTTCATACAAACTTTATCACTGTACATGGCAGTGAAGTGTCCCGGTAAATTCCTAAATTTGACTTTGGTTTATGACTTGGCCGTCTTTGAACATGCATTCATTCATAGATTTAGTTGTGACCAGTCATGACCGTTTGTGCCTAAAAGCTTATGTATTGAATCAGATTTTTGGTAGATATTCTCCTGTATTAGTCTTAAAGGATACTACATCTGTGGCATGAAGCACATCAATAACAAAATAGTGGTTTGTTGCCCTGAACTCGTTAGAGCATCGTAGATCGGCACACGTTACCAAAATTGTGCTGTTTTGTGTGCTTCATTAATTTGTAAAAAATTGGTGCTGTTAGGTAAATTTTCCCCTCTACATAATGTTGTAATGTGTTGTGGGTTAAGGCACATATCTCACACCATGTCAGCCTTGTGTTTGAAAGAGGGTAATTAATCAAACATGCAAAACAGCTGATTTGTGCTTTTTGGTCAATTACCTATTGTGCTGTCCTGCGCTATTTTGTGCTCATCAATAATTTACTTTAGCCCTTGCTGATTTGTGCTGTGAAATGAATATAGTATTCTGTCCCACTCTGTGCTGCTCGTTAACAAATCAACTTGTTAAGGAGTTAGGGTTAAATAATGTACACAGCTGAATTATTACTTGTGTGGTCTCCTGTACCACAGCTACTGTGTATTAACTGTGGTAGTATACACTGAACTATTTGCGATACATTAGCTGCAAGATGAGGCTTCTAATGTATACAGTTATTAGGTGTACAGTGATATCTTCTTGACATCATAAACTTGGTACATCTTATTCAAAATTTCAAATTTATGCCAAAAAATGTTTTCAAAACTAAATAGACCACAAGATTTATTATATGCCCTGAGATCCAGTGTAACAATATAGCTACTCCGCAAAAGTGTACACTCTGTCTACGTAGCAAGAAAACGTGGAATCGTGAGCTGTGAGTGTTCATCTAGTAGGTAGGTAATCTGTGGGTACATGGTCGCTACTACCAAGGAGAAACCAGCCTGTGTACTTCCTGATATACCAACAGTGATCCACTGCTGTATATTCTTTGTTCAGTTGATTCTTAAGCCGTTTCTTTGATAGAGAGCATTGGGCCCATCCTTGTCAATTTTAAAGGCACTATCAGTGATTTGCTAAATCAGAAAATCGAAAAAATCATCAAAAATCAGATTTTGCATATTTGTAACAAGTACAGGTATCCTAACATACCCTGCAAATGATAGGACCAGAAGCAACCTAATAAGGACAAAATCGGAAGTTTTAGTCATTACTGTCCGTTCGGACACTTACTACAACATGTAATTGAATGGGGATTCCTATCTTTGAACACTGCCGTTTTCTGCCTTTTCTGTAATTTCGTCAGTTGGAAAAAGTAACTTATGAGAATTCAACAGACTTATGCTTCACTGTTAAGCTATTTCTGCAAAATTAATAGATATTGACTCTTCGGACAAATCACTGATAGTGTCTTTAATACATTATGCAGTTTTGTGATTCCCACTGTCAGAAATTTGCAAACCCCCAATAAAGCAGCATCTGTTTTATCTCGGTAAACTAACATGGTTTTGAGTAAAATTAGTTCACAAGATATGAATCATGTTTTCAGATCAAACCCATCTGTGTCGTGGATCTTCCACTTGAAATGTATTTTTGTTTGTTATTTCTTTATTTTTGTTTAATTTTTTACTAAGCAATAATAAAGAGAGTTAAAATTGAACCTACTTGCCTCCATGCAACAAAAATGAGGTAGAGCAAATTGATACTTACACAATATTGGATGGTTTGAGGTTGATAACAGAAAATACCGCCCTTGGCTTAAAAACTAATAAAATGGCTCTATTTGCTTGACGAGTTGCATGACCGAATGCACAATATTTTTTGCGTATTGTGCAGTGTTGGGTGATATGCGCTAGTTGAACAGTGGTATTGCATCACACGGAGGCTTCTGATGCATAGTAACTACTCTTATCAATGTTGTACATAAGGTTCAATCTGACTAACTTGTGCCACTGTTATTAGGAATCATGTAAACAAAGTTGATTGGCCATTAAAGTAAAGAACATAGACTTTTTTGCTAAATGTTTTGAGACTAACTCAAGGGTTTAAATATTAGTAAGGAATTGGCAACATTATAAAATAATTATAGATTTGCTTGCAAAAATATGTGCACACTTTCTGATTACCTCCTGAATCATAAGGTTGGACATCTAGAATTGTTCTGCTTGCTCTTAATACAAGTGACCTTCTATTTAGGTTGAGAAGTGTAAGCCAAAATATATTTAGTATTTTAAGCAGCACTGCCAAAATATAATCCACATTTTGACTATTGGCAATTTGTTCTTTTTGTATTTTTTTTTTATTCTAGCAAAAAGCATTTGCATTGATCATGTATAAATGCATAAAATGATTGTATTTTATATTGTCGGATGAGTTCTAGAAAGTTAGTGCCAGATTCTTTTATCTGCTTGCTAGTTAAGTAATAATTTTTTTAAGTACCTACCTTAAGTTTAATTTTAACTTAAATCGCATAAATTCAGAGTATCTGGTGTCTGTATGGATGATAAACAAATGCACAAAACTATTCTAAGTGATAACTGGCTGAAATGTGGTACAAGATCCATAAGGAAAGTTGGTATAATTTTACATGAATCAGGATCAAAAGTTCAACATGCTAGGCCTTACAATTGTGTAAGCAAACATATGGCAATGAAACAATATGTTTCCTGTCTAAATATTTCTTTTCATAGAGGCTGTATTTTTTCTAAGATGAGAGGCTATAGAAAAGTTGTGAAGCCTTTTGTACAAGTAGTTAGCTTAATTTGTTCAAAATAGAGATAATTGGACAAAAATTCAACATTGGTCCATAACAATCATTGCAGAAATTCATGAACATTGTACTTTGTTTCCTATTCCAAGAAAAAAAAAACAATGCAACTCAAAAAGATGAGGATATACCGACTCTTTTGTGTGGGCTTCCAGCTATAGCATGATGGACCACTCAGATTTATGTCATCAAACCATCTGGATGTATGTATGTTGTATGTATGTTGTAAATCAAAAAGTAAACAGTAACTTCTCTGATCAGAATGCAGCAAGCGATATTTTTTTAAAAACTTGGCATGTTGGTAGTGTTGGATACAAGTATTACCTGTTTCATAATAATAATAACCAGTTTTTATATAGCACTTAATACCCATAAACAGGCTCAAAAGCCCGGTTGATAAATTATTATTACACCGCCTTCAAGAAATCGTCACAATCATTTTGCTTCATTTAGGTGGCTGCTCAGAGTCGTGCATTACCAGCGCACAAGCCTATCAGCAGTTAGATTATAATATTCCCCATAGCAGCTCCCCAGATTTCGCTTGGGTTGACGAGGCAATTGAGATTAAGTATCTTGCTGAAGTAAACAAACACGTTGACAACAGTGGGGCTTGAACTCACGATTTAACAGTCTAATGATCACAGGTCCTGCGCTTTTCCACAGACCACACATGCTCTCACCAAATGTGCATATTTACTACCTCATTTATATATTTATTCTGGTTGGCTAATAACAAGGTAAACCTTTAGTAGAAGGCCGTGATCAAGTTTAATGAAACTTTATATATAGGTTGTGGTGGACACAGGTATTAAGCAATGTCATCTGTCATCACTAAATGTGCATATCGAGTAGCTTATTTACATATTTGTTTTGATTGGCTAATAAAAAAAGAGTGGCCCACAATGAATATTCTCTGAATATAGTGAGTACGCAAGCTGAGAACTGCAAAATTCTAGTTAAAATAATGCATTAAGATTAATAGCAATAGCAAAAACAGCAGAAATGTAAGATTGACAGTCCCAGCAGCTGAGTGTTACATTAAAGTGTACTAACAGGTTAATTTTTAATTTAAGTATGTTTAAAGATGTCTTTGCGGTGTGAAAGAAATAATATCTACTGCAATATTGATTGCCTTATTAGCAGAATTAACAAATAAATGTTGCCCATGGAGGTCACCATGTTCGGCATTGGTGACGTCGCTCGGCATTGGTGACGTTGTATGACTTTGTAAGTCAATAGATAAAAACATGTGTGTAAGGAATGTCTAGGGTACTCCTGGTCAGAAAATCGGATTATATAGTGTGTCCAGTAGAAAAGCAGTAACGATCGATTAAAAACTGGGGCGGATTCTTGAACAGAATATAGCTGAAAAGGTTTGGTTATGGCATTCACTAATCATTCATTCATTTGAAACAAAAATGTATTTTTAATATATTGAAGCGCAATTATATTAGCCTGGCATTTCGCTTTAAGAACATTACATAATACCAGTGTGTTAACTTCCTAGTAGGCATCACAACAAATTGAAAGAAACACAATGGTTTGGTGCACATGTAATAATGACAATAGCTTAATGTGGGCAAAGTGTGCTTTAGACCAAAGTAATTTTAGCGATTATAAATGTAATTTGGTTAATGTGCTAAAAAGAAAAGATGAAATAAGAAATCAAATCAACTTCAGAAGTTTGGGTAAACCGAACACTTTATCAATAAACACAGTAATTACTGATTAATAGTAAAAATGTATAAACAATAGAACTAATTATATAATAATGTAAGTTGTACAAGCTAAAAGGATAAACATAACCATTTGCTGAGGGGAAAACAGTAACAATGGCAAAAACAATGTAATGCAAGTATTTTATGGTGCTACTTTTTATACTCTAATATTATTGTATATATGAAACTATTTTTGCTTGTGTGATGTGCATCTGTATGGTTCATTCTCAGCATTTTTTCCAGATTTTAAAAATCTCTTAGGTCTGTACTTTGGGGAAAAAATAGCATGAAAGGGTGTGAAGTAGACCAGTTTTGTGAAATGTAACAAGGGCACGATGAATAGGTTAGACACTGATTGGCTCGAGAAATTTGGGGCATGTTTTGTTCTTTGTGCATCGGTATGTCATGGAGGCTAATTTATCTTTTATGTAGATTGATCAAAGAAGCACTGGCTAATTGTTGACTAAAATATTACCAATTAGCAAGGATCAAGGGTGAAAAGTTGCCAATTTTTTTATAACCATTGCTTGTATGAGATAACAAAATTTGTAGTAGAGACCCGAAATTGCAATTGGGGTCTCAAATGATGGATTCGGCTACACTGCACTGGCTGTCATCACCAGCGTGTGAGTAGCGCTGAAGAACTCCATCTATTTTACATCTTTACAAGTCACCCGCTCTCAGGCACAGTATGTACGAGCTTGCTTAATGATATTATTCTGACACAGGTCAGACTCACACAAATGCTAGTCTCTGTAACTTTCATATTTCTACACTCTCATCTCTGTAAAGTTCTGTGATGCACAGTATAGTGTAGCTGTTGGGTCAAAAGGTTAATCTTTTTTTTACATGCACATGTTATACATCTAAATCAATATGCTGCGTCTTTGGGCCATAGTCTTCATAGAACTGTAGGCATTTTCCTACATTTACTCTTGCTCTGCCCTAATGGTATTCATCCAAGCTGTTCTTTGGCATCCTGGTCATACCTTCCCTTCATCTTTTATTGTAGCTAACACAAGGCTATCTGGAATGTTGCTTCCAATGACCATACCTTGCTAATATTACTGTCGCACCTTTTCCAGATGGGTTCAAAGTGCTGTTGTCTATTATTATTACACAACCACAGAAAATAGTCCCAATGATTTTGCTTCACCTAGGCCGGCAGCTAGACAAACATATAAACTTAGGTTATAAACTTGGTTGTAATAGATCCTGTAACTTCAACTTCTGTAGTAGATAAATTTCCGAGACTTTTATTCATGTTTTTTGCGAATGTGAATATGTTAAACCAATTTGGAAGGAGCCTCTTAAGATCATTCAAGACAAACATGATATTGATTTTATCATGTCAAATTTTGATAAGATTTTTGGTGTGTACGAAGACAAATTCATTACTTATTTGTTCTTATGTGTCAAATACTATATTTACATATCTAAATTTCAAAATAAGAAGCCTAACTTTACTTGTTTTAAAATTTTTCTTAAAAGTAATAGAGATTGTGAATACTACATTGCTAATAAGAGGGGCAAACTATCCGTTCATTTTAAAAAATGGAGATTTGATATTTAAACACGTTTTTTACCATCTGTCTGTTTTATGTGTATAACATAACTCATTTTTGCTGCACTTTTTTTTCTTTGTAATTGTCTTGATCAGTATTGAAAAATAATAAAAGCACACAACTTGTTTTGTGTGGAAAAGAGAAAAAAAAACTTCTGTAGTAGAGCAAGTAATAGATAAGCATAATAGATAACTAGACGCCACAGTTGTGTTTAGCAAACACGGGTATATTCGCATGTGCATGGATCATGTGGACCGTGGACCTTAGATCTCTTTGGTCGAGATACCCAAAATGCACATCAGGGCCTCAGGTGGTATAAGCCCGCCAAGTTTTGGCTGTGAGGCTACTTTTGTTCTTGACTTATGGGCGGGCCCCTACATTTTAAAACATTTGGTCACCCGGTATCCCTTGAACTTTGGCATCTGGATCGGATTTCCAAAAGTCACATCAGAGGCCCAGGTGCTATCATTACACTAAGTTTTGGGCTATGAGACTGCTCTGGTTCCTTGAGTATAGATTGGCCTCCTACATTTCACGGGTTTGGCCCCCTGTAGCACTTGAACTTTGACCACTGGGATAGAGATATCAAAAAGGCACATCGGGGACTAAGGGCTATAAGGGCTGCACAATTTGGGGCCCTGAGAGGTGCTGTGGTTTCTTGTTTTAGGTGTCCTTAGATTCTAACATTGGCCCCCGTAGCCCTTGACCTTTGACCTCTGGGGTCGAGATGCCCAAAAGGTACATCTATGGGCTCAGGGGCCTATATAACCTATTCGGTTGCGGCCCCAGGCTGTATTGTTCTGGTTAGGGTGTCCGTTTAAAGCGTCTTAAGAAAAAAGGAAATCTAACAAAACAAGAAGCAACTAAACACTAGACGCCACAGTTGTGTTTAGCAAACACGGGTATATTCGCATGTGACAGGGAGCATGTGGACCTTAGATCTATGTGTTCGAGATTCCCAAAAGTCGCCTCAGAGCCCAGGTGCTATCAGTATACCAAGTTTGGGCTCTGAGGCTGCGATGGTTCTTGAGTTATGAATGGCCAGGTTGGCTCCCGGTAGCCATAGAACATTTGACTTCTGGGATCGATATACCCAAAACGCACATCTGGGGTCCGAGGCGCTATAAGCCGCAAGATTGAGCCCTGAGAATGCTTTCGTTTTCGAGTTACGGGTGGCCCCTTACATTTCAACGTTTGGCCCCCTGTAGCCCATGAACTTTGACCTGTGGGATCGAGATACCCAAAATGGCACACTCAGGGGTCCAAGGGCTATAAGCATGCAAGATTTGAGCCTGAGACTGCTTTTGTTCTTGAGTTATGGGTGGCCACCTACTTTTTAACGTTTGGCACCCTGTGGCCCTTGAACTTCGACCTCTGGGATTGAGATTCCCAAAAGTCACAACGAGGTCACGAGGGCTCATAAGCCTGCCAAAATTTGAGCCCTGAGGATACTGTGGTCTGGAGTTATGGGTGGGCCCCATATATTTTAAGGTGTGGCCACGTAGCCCTTGAACTTTGACATATGGCATCGAGATCCCCAAAAGTCACATCAGAGGCCCATGTGCTATCAGTACACCAGGTTAGGCTCTGCGACTGCTCTGGTTCTTGAGTTTTTATGGGTTGGCCCCCTACATTTTAACGTTTGCCCCTGAAGCCCTTGAACTTTGACATCTGGGATCGAGATACCCAAAAGGCACATCATGGGTCCAAGGGCATAAGCTTGCAAAAATGAGACCTGGCTGCTGTGGTTTTCTTGTTATGGTGGCCCCCTACATATTTTCACGTTGCCCCTGTAGCCCTTGAACTTCGGCCTCTGGGGACGAGATACCCAAAAGGCACTCAGGGGTCCAGGCTAGCAGCCGGCACACTTTGGCTCTGAGGCTCCTATGGTTCTCTTGTTATAGGTGTCCCTATTTTTAACATTTGGCCCCCTGTGGCCCTTGACCTTTGACCTCTGGGGTCGAGAGACCCAAAAGGCACATCAGGGGGCCTCAGGGCTAATCAGCCTACCGGTTTTGGGCCCCGAGGCTGCTATGGTTCTTGAAGTTTATTAGTGTCCGTTGCAAGCGTCTTGAAGGAGGAGGAGGAGAAGAAGGAGAAACCCAACTAGACGCCACAGTGTGTTAGCAAAACACGGGTAGATTCGCATGTGTCCTGCAGAAACCGTTGACTCTGGGGTCGAGATATCCAAAACGCACATCAGATCCCAAGGCCTAAAGCCACCAACATTGTGCCGCTGAAGCTGCTCTGGTTCTTGAGTTATGGGTGGCCCCCTACATTTTAACATTTGGCCCCCTGTAGCCCTTGACTTTGACCTCTGGATCGAGATACCCAAGAGGCACATCAGGGGTCTAAGGACTATCAGCCTGCAAGATTTGAGCCCGGAGGCTTCTGTGGTTCATAGTTTATGGGTGGCCCCCTACATTTTAACGTTTGGCCCCCTGTAGCCCTTGACCTTTGACCTCTTGGATCGAGAATACCCAGAAGCACAGACCAGGGGTCCAAGGACTATCATCCTGTAAAATTTGGGCTCTGAGGCGACTGTTGTTCTGAGTTATAGTTGGCCCGCTACATTTAACTATTTGGGCTCCCTCTTGTAATCCTTTAAATTTACCTCTGGATCGAGAGACCAAAAGGACATCAGGGGTCCAAGGGCTATCAGCCTGTAAAATTTGGGCTCTGAGGCTGCTGTGTTTTCTTTGTTATAGTTGGTCCCTAGATTTAACATTTGGCCCCCTTTTAGTCCCCCTTGACCTTTTACCTCCTGGGGTCGTAATAGCCAAAAGTCACATCAGGGCCCGGGGGCTATAGCCTACCATGTTTGGGCCCCAAGGCTGCTATTTCTTGAGTTATGAGTGTTTGTTGCAAGCGTCTTGAGAAATAAAAAAGTAGAAGAAGAAGAATAAGAAGACGAAGAAAGAAACTTAACAGCATAGCACGAATATATTCGGCATGTATAACATGCGAATATAGAACGGAAGACTTAACCGCACGATCACAATATATTGGTCGCATTTTATACATGCGAATATAACTAGACGCCACAGTTGTTTTTACAAACACGGGCATATTCGCATGTGACATGGAGCATGTGACCTTAGATCTCTATAGTCGAGATTCCCAAAGCGCATCAGAGGCCGTGGCCAAGGGGCTATCAGTATACCAAGTTTGGCTCTGAGGCTGCTGGGGTTCTTGAGGTTATGAGTGACCCTAATTTCTAGCATTTGCTGCCCTGTAGCCCTTGAACTTTAACCTCTGGGATCGATATACCCAAAACGCCACTCAGGGGTCCAAGGGCTATAAACCTGCAAAATCTTATGCCCTGAGGCTGCTGTGGTTCTTGCGTTTCTGGGTGGCCCCTACATTTTAACCGTTGGCCCCCTAGCCCTTGAACTTCGACCTCTGGGATCAAGATACGAAAAGGCAACCTCAAGGGTCCCACGGGCTATAACTGCACATTGAGCCCTGAGGCTGCTGTGGGTTGCTTTAGTTATGGGTGGCCCCCTACATTTTAACGTTTGGCCCCCTGTAGCCCTTGAACTTCGACCTCTGGTATCGAGATCACCAAAAATGGGCACATCAGGGGTCCAAGGGTCCTGTAAAATTTGAGCCCTGAAGGCTGCTGGGTTTCTTGAGTTATGGGTGGCGCCCCGAGTATTTTAACATTTGGCCCCCTTAGGCCTAACTCGACTCTCTGTGACGAGATACCCAAAAGGGCACAGCAGGGGGTCCAAGGGCTATCAGCCTGCAAGATTAGAGCCCGGAGGCTGCTGTGTTTCTTGAGTTATGGGTGGCCCCCTACATTTTAACGTTGGCCCCCTGTAGCCCATGAATTTCACCTCTGGGATCGAGACACCCAAAAGGCACACAGGGGTCCAAGGCTATCAGCCTGCACATTGGGGCTCTGAGGCTACTATGGTTCTCTAGTTTTATAGGTTGGCCCTATATTTTAACATTTGGCCCCCTGTGGCCCTTGACCTTTGACCTCTGGGGTCGAGATACCCAAAAGAGACATCATCATGGGCCCAGGGGCTATCAGCCTACCAGTTTTGGGCCCCGCGGCTAACTATGGTTCTTGATTATGAGTGTCCGTTGTAGCGTCTTGAGGAGAGAGGAGAAGAGAAACAAGAAGGAAACTAAACACATAAGCACAATATATTCTCATGTAGACTGCGAATATAATATCAAATGTAGAAGCAAAATTATTTTCTGAAAAAAGTACCACAGATTTTGGTCCACACTAAGTTATGGAGTTAAGCAGAGTATGATAACTCACCATAATGCACAAACCCAGGGTTTGAGCAAGAACTAATCTTTCTATCAAGATAACTACAAAATGAAGAAGTCCCTTACCTTGATCAAAGATTGAACTTGACATGGACCTAAATCTTTATATAATATATTTATGTGTTTTTGTTAATTTATTATAAGTGTTAAAATATTCATCTATTGACCCATATTCAAATACCTTTATTTCTCTGGCTTCTCTAGCAACAAGCATTATGGAGAAATGTAGAGTTTTTATAGTACCTATGTAAAATATTTTGTATTCTTCTTATACATTTGTACTTCCTACTATTTGCTTTGATATCATCACTGCCAATTTCTTATCCATCATTCGTCATTGAATCTAAACACACATTTCCAATCTTCATGTTGTATTAATCTTGGAACTAACAATATGTTTATTCACCAACGATACACAGTTTTCAGTAGCTGTATACATGTACATACAATGTCAGCAAAAAAATCCCCTATTTTTTAAACTCTGACCTAATTTTGTTTGTAGATTAATAGCAATTTCAGCTTAAGTTCAAAGAAAGTTACAACTTGGGACTTTGCTTCATACCACATTTGTTGCAGTTTACTACATGTGGGTTTTTTCTTAACTTGGATTGAATTTAAATTGAGAATTCACTGTTTCAGTGTGTTCCCCCACAGATATCAGCAGTATGTAACGGTAGTGGTCTTTCATCATGCCCCTCTTGTACACTTCCCCATTCTGAGAACTTTCTGGCATCGCTGATGATGAGCCATAAATTCTCGCCTGCCGTGTGGACCATCTCGATAATGCCCAAGCACACCGCTGCGGCCAAACTGAGTGTGTCCTTGTTTCACCACTTTGGCTTACTGGACGGTGAACATTGAAACAGTAAAATCTTGCTTATGGATTTAATCCGATTATCTTTCTTTTAGCACAAAATTTATATTTTATCTACAACTATTTTGTCCCACCTTATACATGTCATTTACTTGAACTGAGCTTGTTGTATTCGGGTATCGTAAATCATACTAAAAACAAAAAAACACGGAGCTGGTATCTCAAAGGGAGTCTAACTTCAAACCCATTAACCAGGGTAGTCTACATTTATTGACCTTTTTTCTTTCAATGTGCCTATAAAAGTGGAATATAATAGGTGAGAAAACTTCTCATGGCTGGGCTATTCACCCATCCATGAGATTTTTTTACACCTTTATTTGAGAAATAAAGATGAGATTTTTTTGTTTTGCCCATTTTGGAAGTGTCATAATGGAATGAGTGGTGGATGATAACATTGGGATGCCAAATATTTGTTGCCCATCCATGACAACACTATCTAAGATAGCCAACAAAAAAAAATCTATCTTTTTATTTCTCATTCTTATTTAGAATTGTGTAATTTTTTGCTTTTTTAATCAACATAGTTAATCTGTCAATAGATTATTACAAATCATTCTTTTTTTAATTCATTTAAATAATTGGACCAATGGTTTCAATCCATGAGCCACGTTATGGTGTTTGATCATCATACCCTGTGTAAATTGTATTTGCGTACCGTGGGACACATGCAAGACGCTACACCCGCATCAAATATTACACGCATCAATTTTGGACATAAACAAACCTGTGATTGCTGGATGTATTATCCCTCTACTATCCAGAATGGATGGCAGGCTTTTGACAACCAATCACATTTCTTTTAACAGAATTAACCACACCCACTGAAGAGGAATATGCTATAAAAGTGTTATGGCATGTTTTACGATAGATGGTCCAAAATAAAATGTGTAAAATTTCAAGAATCAATGTAATTTTTGGGGCCTTTTAAATCAGTTTTAATTGTAAAGTTCTGAGCCAAGACATACACTCCAAACGTAAATTTGGGCAAGAAATGTAATTTTTAACCTAAAATCACCTTTTTCGACTGCAAAGCGTTACATATTTTGATGGACACATATGTCCATCAAAATAATATTAGCTAACAAACATGATATTTCTTACCACCTACTTTTTGTGAGTAGGATTTTGATTTTTTTAATAGATATGTGATGTATTTTAGGTCACTTATTCATATCCACAGTTTTCACAAAAGTATCCTGTTTTCCGTAAATTTTTACAAACAAAATACTGTTTTTCAGACGAATGTTACATTGAGACCCAAAAATGGGAAATTGTGTCCATCAAAAAGTGTAACATTCACCCTCAAAAGTCTCCATTTCGTAAAACTACATATTGTAGACAACTCAAATTTCTACCCAGATTTTTGCTTTTGTGATTCTTGAGTTTAAATAGGAAAAACAACTGATAAAGTGGCCAAAAAAAATTAATACTGAAAAATGTTTTTTCTACATCCGGGCCAAACTACGGGACCCTCTCTCTAACTGCCTTATGTAATAGGTTGAGAACACGTCCTCATGGCTGGGCTATTCCTACCCATCCATGAAATTGTTCCACCTATTACATCACCTTTCATAGCATTTTAAAGATAAAAAAGTTCCACTCATGTAGGACTAACCCTAGTTTAACCTGGGTCTAAAGTTTAAGACCTTCCCTTTCAGAATACCAGCCAGTGAGTACACTGTTTACAATATGCTCATCCATCCACAAGGCACTGTTCAGTGTGTACCTATACATGCATTGACATGAACTACCTTGGTGATCCTGGGTAGCATGTACATACCCAAACCAGGGGTGCATTTTCTAAATACATAGGTGAATG
>JAMKCH010014745.1:0-26425 GCA_023653785.1 Ophioderma brevispina | reverse complement strand
AATCGACGCCGGATATTATTACAGACTTTTCTTGAATAAACATTTCGTATTTGCCAATGGCGCTATTGAATAAAATATTGATATATTCAATGAAAAATGTCTTTATTCAATGACATAATGGAATTATCTTCAATATATTTCTGATGAATAGAAAACGCGCAGTCCTTGATGAATGGTATAAAAATTACTGTGACAGATAATTGATCACCCAATAACTAAGCAACTAATTACGTAATTAATAATAAACAAATGATATATTTTCAATGTGATATTTGATATTGAAGCATATCAAGCAGGCGAACTTCCCATGTGTGTGTGTGTGTGTGTGTGAGGGTGTGTGTGTGTGTGTGTGAAACTTGCCGATATGAGTAACATAATAATTTATATATGAAGCCTTAGGCCTAAACACCTGGATCATTGTGATTTTATTAGACGATACTTGAACACACAGCCTGCAAAGCTTTGTGCAAAGTAAAGCATGACGCAGCATATAAGATGTGTTAATCACTTGTGAGATTTAACCCGCCATCCTAGGGCCGTTTGTTACACGATAGGGTGAAAGTATTCGAAACCAACAAAGAAGTTAGTGTTTGTGGTTTCGAAAAGTAAAATATAGTCAACGGTTCCCAATCACATTTTCCGCTTCAATAGCGAAAAAGAAACAGGGTAGAAATATAGTTTTCATTCAGCGTCACTTATGTTTATTCCACATTGGATTTTTAAGATTATTACTTGGTAATGACAGTCTTATCTCTTAACATTTAAGTCATCGGGAAATTATGCCCAAAGTTCCCTTGAATTGTAAATTTGCTTTAGAATGAGAATCAAGACATAGCCGAACGATTCTATTTAGCGTAGGACTGTGGTTTAATTTTTCCACTTAACGCGATCTTTTCGGTACACACGTTAGTGGATAAGGGAGAGGGCTCCTGGAGTCCACACTCCTGAAAACGCATTTTACATTGGAATAATTCAGAGAAACTCTGCACATGTCAAAGCTACTTTAAGACTTTAATATTAGTGAAAAAATTAACAATATTGATCGTTTTATAAATTAAGCCGAAAACAATCATTTTCATGAGGATTAATTTTGACCGAAAAGCGGCCATTTTTTGTTGCTGTTTCGTCATCATTATGCATTTAAGTGGTAACTAATGGCTATTGAGAGTTGAGAATAGACCAAATACATAACTATAAATTGGGTGTTTGATAAATTTTTAGTATTTTTATAGTGCTTTTTTTCCAAACCATGTTAATTCAAATTCATTTCTATTGGGGAATGAATTCTACATCAAATTGCATGAAAGCATATGATTGGCTAAAGAAACAACAAACTCTTGTAAGTATTTGTGTAACGTAGAAAACTAAGTCCACCTATATGTGTAGTCACGTATACATCTTGCTTTTATTATTTTAAGCCAAACCAAAAACAAAGTCAATCGATGAAAACTTTCAGAAAAATGTATGGAAATACCAGCTAAATTCTTTGTTTCCACAGAAAGCTATCTTGAACAATAAAACAAGCGAAAATATTTCACCAACAAAAAGTGTAATGTGTTGGGAGTAGAGAAGCCACATGGGAGAATACTGTCCGCCAGAGTCTGAAATGTGTATATAGTATTAATATTATTTTGCCAGCCTAGTCCAGGCAGACACTTAACTGAAGTCTCTATGATACGTGCCTAGCCACGTTAGATCAAGACTACATACAGTCCACATACTACTTTAATGAAGTCACGCTAAACTAGGGTATGACAAAGGAGTGAATGCATCAGTCTCCATAGCGGCCACCAAGATAATAATTATGTCAATTTGCACGAGTCATGTGATTTTGGACTTCTGAATTGCATGTTTCTAAGCTTTTCAAGATTCTTCATTTAAAAACGAAGGGTAATAATTTGAAAGAAATTCGTTTTGAACTTGTGGCATGAAAATTATTTAAGGGTTTATTTCAAAGGATATTTTTTCTAATAAATATATACCTATGCGCTTGGCACATTTTCTTGGTATATATTTGTTGATAGATTTCTAAAAGTGTCTTTTCACTCGGGGGTCCCAAAAAGTTGTGGAATAAAATGAGAGCACTTTATGAGAGCTAACATAACGTGTTATAAGTACACAAGACACAAGGTTCAAGCAATGTTAAGGGAGAAATATGGCAATGTTAAGTGAGAAATATGCCAATGTGTTCTTTTAGTTACTTTTACCCGAAATCGTATGCTTTAAAGGGTAACCAATTTCCCTTTTAACCCTCGTCTTACCAAGGGTAAGATAGATGATCTGCGTTTAATGATTCATGAATGCAAACCTGATGTCATTGCTTTGATGGAAACAAAAACTAACTACACAATTTGCTCATCTGAATTATCCATCATGGGTTATGATTTCCACCGAAGGGATAGAACACGCAATGGTGGGGGTGTCTACATCAATAATCAACTACCGCACACCATGCTTGAGCCAAACCTACCTTCATCATCTGAAACTTTGTGGATAAAGCTCTCTCTTCCAAAAACGAGACCAATTTTAATTGGAGTTGTTTACCGTTCGCAAATTGAAACAAATTTTTGTGAAACCTTCCATTCTATTTTGCATGAATTACTTGAGCCATTAAACAAGGGGAGAAATCCATGTGAAGTTGTATGTATAGGGGACTTTAATTATGATCAGTTCAAAATAAGTAATGCTGACTGGAGGGATTTTGAAAAAAAAAAACAATGAGCATCTTTAGAATGTAGCAAATTACAAACAAAGCAACTCGTAAGATAGTTTCAGTTGCATTGATGATATTTGGACAAATAGACCACACATGTATGTTAATAGAGGGGTACTTAGTTGTACATTTAGTGATCGTTCATTTACCTACACTTGCAGAAAAGGTATAAGAACAAGACGTGACCCAAAGATCATTGAAGCGCGCTCTTTCCGTCAATTTGATGAAAATTCATTCGCTGATGATCTTTCCCAAACTAATTGGGATGTAGTCTACAGTACTGACTCACCAGATCATGGGTGGGATGTAGTCTACAGTGCTGACTCACCAGATCATGGGTGGGGCTTGTTCTTAAAGCTTCTACTGCCTGTTTGTGATAAACATGTTCCAACAAAAAAGATCAAAGTTTCTAACCAACAGCCTAGGTGGATCACCGATGAGTATCTTGATTTGCGACGTCAAAGCCAGAAGGCCCGTGAAATAGGTGAAAAGACCAAACGACTGGGATAAAGCAAAACTCTTGAGAAACAGAGTCAATAACCTGCGAAATAATTGAAGGCTAATGATCTTCATCAGCAAATCAATGAGAATAAAGGTGATCTACGTAGATTGTTGCAGACACTGAAATCTGTTTTACCTGGTAAATGTCATGGTGATATAACATCCTTGAAAACATAAAAGGGTATGATAATTGACAAGCACATGATTGCTAACACTTTAAATCATTTCTTCTCCACTGTAGGAGAAGATCTTGCCAATAAGTTTAGTTCATCAAATGATTTTCAACAATCTTCTATTTCTGCATGTACCAGTACTTTTAAATTTTAAAAAAATTACCAATGATCAGGTTCTCAAATCTCTCCAGACTTTAAACAACAGGAAGGCAACTGGTCTGGATGGTGTGAGTAGTCGTTTGTTAAAAGCAGGGGCTGCTCCTCTGGCTCCACCCCTGACTCACTTGTTCAATCTTAGTCTGTCTATGGGGACGGTTCCTCAACAATGGAAAACCAGCATTGTTACACCTCTTTTCAAAGAAGGATCCAGATCTCAGGTTAATAAATATCGGCCTATATCTGTCCTTCCTGTTGTGATGAAAATTGTTGAGAGACTGGTCTATAACCAACTTTATTCTTACCTAGGTGAAAACAACATCCCCTCGTTAAAACAATCTGGCTTCAGACCTAAACACTCCACTCTTACCACCTTAGTGGAGGTTACTGACTATATACTAAAAATATGGATGCTGGCCATCTTGTAGGAGGCATTTTTATTGATCTGAAGAAGGCCTTCGATACTGTCAACCATTCTATTCTGCTCCAAAAACTCAAATTGATTGGTATTATAGATCTTGAGCTAGATTGGTTTACTTCATATTTAAATAATAGAAAGCAAGCCACTAAAGTTGGTAATATTGTATCTGAGTTTGAATTGATTCAGTATGGAGTGCCTCAAGGCTCAATATTTGGCCTTCTTCTTTTCACAATTTATACAAATGATCTCCCATTTTGGTTGTTTTTCTAATGAAACAAAAATCAACCTTTATGCTGATGATACTGCCATTTTTTTGCCTCAAACGATGTTCACAATATAAATACTCGGCTCAATTATGATCTATCTCAAATCGCATTGTGGATGAAAAGAAATAAACTCACTCTAAATGCAAAAAAAAAAAGACCAAAGCCATGTTGTTTGGCTCAAATCATAACATAAGTAAATCTCCCAATCTTTGTTTATCTTTGAATGCTGATCTTCTTGACAGTGTTAGTCAGTGTAAGTATTTAGGCCTCATACTGGATCAATCAATGCATTGGGAACCTCACATAAATCAAATTTGTTTAAATGTCTCAAAATACATTGGTCTCTTCTATAGAATTAGAGAGTGGCTTTCAGTCAGTGACTTGAACACAATTTACAAGGCTCTCGTGCTTCCTCGATTAAATTACTGTGATGTTATTTCGGGCAATTGCAATTACACACTCCAGAACAGGTTAGAACGTCTTCAAAATCGTGCTGGGAGAGCTATCCTCAAAGTTCCTGTGCGCACGCCATCTTCGATTGTGAGGAACAAGCTCAGCTGGAAGCTTTTAAGTGATCTTAGACATGACCACTTATGTGTCATTGTCTTCAAATGCCTAGCTGGACTTGTCCCTGATGGTCTTGATGGCGTGTTTACACTGGTTAGAAATACTCATACTTACAATACAAGGGGTAGCTCTCAAGGTAATATTGCTCTAAATTACAAACCTAGAACCGAAGCAGGAAGACGTTCTTTCCTGTTCAGGGGGGCCAAAGCTTGGAATAATCTTCAAACAAATCTGAAATATCCCATACCGACCAGCACTTCAGTTTTTAAAAATAGGTTTTTAAATTTGTAATATTAAATATTCTACTTGTATTTATTTTTCCTTTTGGAATCTGCAATATACTCATTATAATTCATCAATAACTTGTATGTATATTTATTATAGTTTATTTTTTTGGACATCTCTCAAGTCAGTTTAAGCCACAGTCACTATTTTTAGATTTTTGTTAATTTTTAATGCTAGAGGGTTTTATATGTATTTTGTCCTTAGATGCTATATTGTATAAAGCTAAATTTTTGAAACATGTAGAAAATCTTAAGATGTTTGTAATCTATTTCAATACTTTTGATTGTTGGTAATAATTCCCTCTTTTAAACATACCATATATTATGTTGTGCCTATTTTAGTATTTATATCAATTGTATAGTATAGAGTTTGATCTAAGTATTCATTTGATAATTTTAATATACGGTTAATGGATTTGTTATACATGTATATGCTAAATTTATCAATTTTATATGATTTGATGTGGTTTAATCTTATTATAGTTTGTTGTATTTATTTATATGTTAATATTATTATAATTTGGATGTGTTTTGATGTATTTTTATATGTGACCCTGGGCCTCATGGAAGAACAGAGGATATCTTATAACATCCACTGAATGAGTAACCCAGGCAAAAGAAGAAATAAAACAAACAAACAAACAAACAAACAAACACTGGTGGGGTGGGGGGGGGGTAACTTTGGTATCTACTTAACTTTGCTCCGGTGCGCTAAAATGTCAAAAGCTTTCATAAAAGCTTCCGGGTAATCATTTGTTCATCCTTACCAATCATTTTAGCGAAAAAAAAATGTGAAGGTAGCACCTTCACCGGGGTTAGGGTATGCCGTCAAAGTCGAAGGGCCGGGGGGGGGTGTGGGGGTTTTGTTTGTTTTAGGTTGTTTTTTTGTTTTATTATTTGATTAATTATTAACACGTATGGTCTAAAACACTCTATATATTTGTAAACTAGCCATTGCTTATACGAATTCTCGAGGGGGTGGTAATCCACCTTGGAAAACCTGTTACAAAAAAGGTTTGGTATGACGAGGGTTTCTTTTGTCCTCAAAAGTCCTCCAAAAGCCAGAACGTTATTGACAGAGCGTTTGATGAAATAAGAACTTTCAACGGTTTACCCGGGCTAATAAAGATCAGAGATCTCTGACTTAAATTTCAAATATCAATAATTCAAGACATGTGGATCAGCTACAGACAAACATTTTGAGTGATTTTTAGTTCATTCATATTAATTGAAAACATTATAACAACCGAACCCAAATTTCAAACATTATTATACCATTGAAAGCGCGTGAGGTAAAATAAAGTTTATTCATATATGCAAGGTCTTCTATCTCGTGAAAAAATGTTACATTTACGAGAAACAAACACATATTATACAAGACAGTTTACAATGATGATGATGATTGATGTGTATATCAAGTGGGAGAGCATGGGCCACTGAGCTCGGTGCATTCAACTTTGTGCATTGTTTCCGGTGCTGAAAGTTCTTCAGAGAAAAAAAAAAAAGCAGGGAATTTAAGTGGTGTTTTAGGCTTGCAATGCAGGGCTCTGGCCGTAAAGATTAGGTCTGTTCTCTTGGCTAATATAAGGTCGTGAAGTTGGCATGTTATTTTTGAATAAAATGACTTCTCATGGCAAATATTTTTGGTAATTCCATATTTGTAAATAAATATATTAATTTTTGTTTTAAAATATTGTTTGAATTTTTTTTGCATTTCTATCATCTGGGCACGGGGGGACACCTTATCAGGTCTTGGTAATAGTAGCCCAGCGGCACGGCTTTCCAATTTTATCCCCCTTTGAAAATTAGCTAGTTGCGCCAATAGCCACGATTAAAGTTGTTCTTGGTGTGTTATATTCATAGGATATTGACTTTAGCATTTTTTGCCTTCCGGGTATTAGTGTCCTACCTCCTTGGAAAAAAGTGTGGCTTTCGGAAACTCCCCGGTAAGGATTTCATCAAGAAATAGGAGTACCCGTACTCATTTTTGCCAAGTAGCTTCGGGCAACGTATTTTCTACTCATACTGATGGACTTCACTTTTTGATGGACTTGATTGGGTGATACCTATCAATAGCGAACATAGCCCATCGTCTGTCGACAGGAGAAAATCGGTTGCTGACTTGTCAAATGCGATATGATAGGAATGACAAAGAGAACAAGTCCAGGATTTTTATGATTGGAATTTCAAATCATGTGCAAGGTAATAAGTGTTCATGATGAGCAGGGAAAAGAATTAATATTTAAATTAAAAAAATGTCTAAAGTTACTTAAAGGCTGACTCAGAGATCTCCGGATGAGGGCGCACGCAATTTCAAACAAATCGTGTTTTGTGCATGTACATAATGCTTATCCATATACTAATCATTGTGTGAAATAACTAAGCTCAAAACGAAGTCCTTTATATAGATGAGGTGACATCAATGTTTACAAACACCTGGTCTACTGACATGTTAGGTGCGAAGAATATGCCCATACAGTTACAGCATTCAATAGCCTTATCACGCCTGATTGAGCGCGAATTTTAAAAGCACAAGCCCTGCAGATGCTCACACATACTGCCGGGCAGTGCTTTGTTCGTTGCCCGGGGATGACGTCACATGTCAACTCATCTATAGAAAATCACAACTTTGTTATAAAATTCCGGATCCGGAATTTGTGTTATACACGGTATCCTATGGCACTGTTATATTGTGCATAAATGTTTACTGTATGAAAACGGAAAATCCGATTCATCTCTAACTTTGGAATTGAACATTTTAGGTGACTATCTTTAGTTCTAGATGACTATTTTAAATTTCTACTCAAAATAATTATATTTTGAAATCTCTGAGTCAGCCTTTAAACAAAGGGCAATATACTTCAGATTTGCTATTTGATTTTGTTTTAATTTTTACGAAGAGGTGCGATAAAAATGGTATAATAATAACATTTTTTGTTGCTTGGCAACCACTTGATCTTAATCCATTTTGGTTGAAATTTTATCGATTATTATGAGTTTTCAATTTAGATTTAAATTATGACGAACGTGTATATTTTTAAGGGTGTAGTCCGGTGTACGTCCATACGGATTCATTCAGTTCACAAAAAGGAATAGAAAATCAGATTGAAGTGGACAGCAATCATAGACACCAAGAACTAATTGGATTTAAAGCCCATGTGACAATTCAAATAATAATAGATCTATGCTTTGAAATAAATGCCTTGGGCTTTGAAATATTTCAGAGATCAGTTCCGATCACTTCGGACTGCTTGTCCATTCTATTATATTTTCTAAAGCTGATGCTTGTATACGCTCGTCAGCCTTTTTTACCCTGGTGTATATGGTACGGAATAAAGGAGGCTTTATTTTACCGGATATTTTCTCAGCACGGGAAACGTAAGAAAAGTTTTAAAAATTACTTTTTTTATATTTTTAGTTATGTGGGAATATATAATGAAATTTCCCTAAATAAGACCTATCAGGTTGTTTTCATGGTCATTGAAGTATTTATTGGGAAGAAAACAACATTTTCATGCTTAATTTTCGTAGCAGTAGTGAAGCCACCGTGTTTATTATTTACACTATCTTTCTCCCACAATCCGTGAACCTCGCTCTTTGTGTGCTCACCGAACTTCGCAAGGATGAGGCTTGTGGCAGACTGAAGTCACATGATACATTTTCGCTGGCTTCTGTTTCGGTGGTGTAAATATTGCACAAGGAATACAGATGACAGATTCAACGATTGATTACGGAATAAATCTGGACCTGGTTTTATGAAGTAAACTAAGTTTTTTGAGGTTATTATAGACTGAGACGAATATAAATAACAGAAAAAGTGACACCACAATCTGTAGAAATGGAAATTGACCTTTTTTGCACTTTTAGCCATTTTACCCAATAACTCAAAATCCAATGGTCATAGATGGTACAAACTATACATTTTTGGAATCCTTATGACTAGACGGACAATATGGAATACATTTCAACATGATTGGAGTAGTTTAAAAGTTTGACCCCTGTGTAAACTTAAATTGGCCCCTATTGAAAAACATGAGTATACTTGGTGCTCTCTTTACATTTATTAACTTTATATGGCTCGTACTCCTTTTTAAAACTTGGTGGCTTTTTACGTTGCCAACGTCTTTTTGGTAGATTTCCTTTATTTTTGTGAACATCGAATAGCTGTGCAAATTGCAGTTGGTCAATTTGCAAGAAAATCATGTTTCCATGAACAGTTATAAATACACTTAAGTTGAATGTGTGTGATTATTCCATATACGTAATGTGTTGTTTAAGTAAAGCAAAGTGTTTTGGGAAATATTGAATAATGTTTCTGAAGTCCAGTTTTTTTTTCTCGGTATATTCAGGTAATTGATTTGGTTGTCTATACTGCTCTTAACATAGATAATAAAATATGAAGAGCTTAAAGTACATGGCCATGGGCTATCAAAATTGAGATTTTATATAAATTTATTATAATTGGAACATAAAACTGTTAGTGCTTTTTTGACGTTTTTATCTTCTTCAGTTACTGAGATATTCAGATTTTATAGTTTCTGCAATATTTGGGCTTTTTTCACACACACAAAAAAAAATAGAATTAGAAGAGCATAAAATTGTGGAAATGTATTTTTGTACTTTTGGTGATATTACACTGCTATTTTACATTTTAAAAGAAAAGAATGATTTACTGTTTGCATTTAGTTTAGTAAGTCGTATTTTACTAGGACTACACGTAGCAATTCTATCACCAACACTGCAAAACAGTGTTTAGAAACGTGGTGCAAATTAGTGTTTAGGTATTAAACATGTCAATTCTCTAAATGCTTGGTTTCAAATCTCTAAACACCCAATGTCAAATGCCTAAACATATTTAGATATAAGGTGTTCAGATATTAAACAGATATTTAACGTGGCGCAAAACAGTGCTTAGAAAGGTGTTTAATTTCTAATCACTGTTTTGGCAGTGACCGGTACAATTAGGGAAACCACAAAAAAAAACGTCGCAAAAACGTTTTTAATGGTGAAAACCCTGGAAAAGTACGTAAAAGAACACTGAAAAGCCCCAACCCGGGCTGAAAATAACGAAAAATACTAAATTTGTCAAGCAAAAACCCTGTATTCAAGCATGCACTGCAAAACTGTGTTTAGAAACGTGGTGCAAATTAGTGTTTATAGATTTGACATGTTTAATTCCTAAACACTTGGCATCAAATGTATAAACACCTAATGTCAAATCCCTAAACATGTTTAGATTTAAACATGTTTAGATATACTTTCCCTGCAAAGTGGCATCTCTGCAAAAATATGGACATATGAATTTTACAGTACCATAATGGCCTATTGGCAGGAAAATTCGAATTCAATTTATATGAAATACCTGTAAAATCTTATGCAACCACAACCTGTACGAAACCCGGTCTAGCAAGAGGAAGTCTTTTTGTAAGAGAACATATTTATAATATACTTATTCCAATTGTCCGCAGAATAAACGTCTACACATGACTCACTACATGCGCAAGGAATGTGTGAACAATATGAACGGTGCCACTGATTGCGAGGTTATTTACGATGGTATTGAATGAAAATCTCAATAAAAAGATCAGTACTTTCAGTACTTGAATTGCGACTTTATATCATGAAATTTGTCCTCTCTGCTAAAAAGAATGATAGTACTAACTGAGACTTACGACATTAGGGCGAATCATATTCCCTTGAAAACACCGCGAAAAGTTAAAAAGAATTAGATATTTTATTAATGAATCTACTGTTTCCATCAGAGAAGAGACGTTTTCCTGTGATATCACTTGCCATAATTATGAGGAATATTTTGGGTTCAAATTTGTAAAAAATTACCGGATCATTTTAATAATTCTTGTCTCATTTTCCGTCCAAAGTAGCACTTTTAGCCTGTTTTACGAAATACTTCAAAGACATTTTATTGTTATGAACATTCATTTCAATGTAAAATGGAACTGACAACTTTGATGTTTCCTGATAATAACTGAATACTAACAATTACATATTAAGAAAGATTTGGCCAATGGGCATGTTTCAACCTCCTTGTACAATTTTTAGCCTACATACCCAAAATTAAAGATAATGATCACCAGAACTCAATACCAGCTTAATATTAATATGCCGAAAGTAGTGGGCCACAGCCGTGCTCGAACTGACAACAACAGACTATCCAAAAGTAAAATCAATGTCTATGACTTAGCCCGCTGCGCTACGGAGGAAGCCTGTAGCTATTACATGCGAATTAATTGTTGTATATGCTAGTATGTAAGGGTTCAGTAGTGATGTTGAACAAAAGAATCTCGTAAAACATCATTTTCTTTGTATAAAGTCAATTATTTTCAATGTTAGCAGCAAAAGGCACATCATGAGAATAAATAGAAATCATGTACTAAATTTTGCCAATATTCATTTCGTAATAAAGGCTGTAGGTAGGTCTGTGAGACCGTTTTTTTAGTTTCACATTTGCCACTAATAATCGTTATAAATGACCGTTTTAAAGAATTCTAAATCGTCGTTTTCGTTTTCTTAAATCATATCTTGCTCATGAAATGTGTCATATATACTTCTTATGGTTGAAATACATGCTATGCTTTTGTATTACGAGTAGTTAAGCGCTTGTTAAAGATACTCCAACCCTACTGATTTTACTCGTCAAACACGCGTCAAACAAAGGGAAGTTTGTTTCTGTTAATATACTCACGGTGTGTGTCGTTTGTATCAGGGACGTTCTAATGCTTTTTTTTGCTGTTTTTTTCTTGTTTTTCGGGTTGTTTTATTTAAAACTTGGTTGACACACTACCGTGTGTCTTAATGTGTATTTTCTCTTTCAATATCACAAGAATTGAAACAAATGTGGACCAGTTTATTTCTCAAACTCATATTTTTTAACAGCATAGGAACTAATTGGACATTTTATTTTAATTTTGACTTATGTCTTATGAAAAAGAAGTTATTGATGACATGGCCAAACACGTAAAGTGTTAATGTGAGCCGGTGTAAAGAAATTGAGTGTCCCCCGCGAGAGAGTGTCCTAGCTACCATAGCAACATGTACGGAATAAACCGTGACCTTGTATACGAGGCCATTTGGGTACAGTGCTGAAACAAACGATGCATACAGCACTCAATGGCGAAGACAATAGACGGATGGGTGGTAGGACACTCAGTCACGCGGACACGGTAGTTTATGACACCGGTCCTAGGAACAATTATATTCACGTTAGGTCAGGATTGAAGCACATAATTGGGTAAATTTGTCTGATTTGCAGGATACCTCGCTCATAGAAAACTTAAGGTGCTCACAGCGCCACCGTGCGGCCAAGTCATTGCAAGCCGAAACAGACCTGGTTCGATATGCTCGAGCTGTTAACAATCGACTACAGCTTTGCTTCCGATCTCTGTAGGTATATTCGTCTCAGATTATAGACGTACCTTGTGTCCCTCCGACGGGATACATGGGTCAAGTAAATGACCTTTAATTCTGATCTTAACACTTAAGTGGACAAGGTCTTCCTACACACAGAGAGATAGTTACACAGCCTGTGTAAAAATTCGCATGTTTACTATGTAAAAAACAGAACACCATAATCTTTATGTAACAATTATGTAAAACTTGTAAATGTAAAAATGTGCACATTAATTATGTAAAAGTGCACATAAAATATATGTATTATCAGTTGTGTAAACATTTACCAAATCATTATGTAAAACTTAAAACACCATAATTTATGTAATAATTCTTGTCAGAATCATGTAATCTTCCACTTGTTATTTATGTAAATATTTGAACTCAATTATGTAAAATGTTTACACGTAAATTATGTAAACATGTGAAAACAATTATGTAAAATGTTTACATAATATAGATGTAAATTAGGGAAAATAATTCACACAAAATAGTCACACAGACCCTTCAGTATATGACAAGAATTCAACAAGTTTATTCAGCTCAAAAAACAACACAGTATATAAGTGACTGACAATTTGGGCACCTTCCCCGGGGGTACTTCTTATCGTGTCCAAACACTGTGGTTCTCAAATATGATCCAGCCAGAGATGGGTACAACGTCTGGCTGGGCATGCTTCACTGAATTCCGCTAGGTCCTTGTTTGTGCATTGTTGCTCCAGCAGTGGGCAGATCAAGAGGTGTTCCATTGTCTGTGGTGCTGTTCCACAACCACAGATAGTATCCTGATCTGCTTCCAGATAGCCCCACTTCTGCAAGGAAACCTTAGATCGGCCAGTTCTGGTTCTCAATCTATTGAGGCATCGCCATTCAGCCCATGAGGAGTCAGCTCCAGCCTGGGAGATGCTCACCAGGTTCAATACCGATAGATGTTACTTGGCTGACGGCAAGTCTTTCTTTCCACAAGGCGACTCTTATGGGGGTGAGAGGCGAGTTATTACAAATGACAGCTGTATGCCTGAATAATACTACAGTGGTAAACACTGTTGGTATCGTATGAGCCCAAACTTCATATGGAAAATGGGCTTACTATAATCTCACGTACTTTATGTATACACGTACTGACCCTGTGTGTTCAACTTGACTGAGAAAAGCTTACTTTTCGTCATGACCCATCATCCTGAGAATTATAAGCAGCTCATATTCCCTGGTCTAAAATCATGATTATATTGTACACAAACTCATCGATACAGATAGAACAATACGTTAATATATAAGTCCCCAATTCCCACGACTCCATGAGGCTACGCCACTCTCCAAGATCCTCCATTTTCAATTGTGCCGAGCTCGCTCGTGTCGTGACATGACTTCACATAATTTTATGTAAACTTCGCTAACTTTTACCGCGCATTTTACATAATTGGTTTACAAACCACATATGTAAATGAGTTTGTTTACATTATTTTATGTCTTTTTGTTTTCTTTTTACAAAACGATGTGTAAATTTTACATAAAATAAGTGAAATAATATAATGCATATTAAATATGTAGTTATAACTTTTACATAATGTTATGTACCGGTATATTTACCAGCTTTTGCATAAAATATGTAATTTTCTACATAATGCCGGTTTACATATATATATTTTTTACGCGGTGTTTTCTGTGTGTACTTCCGTTGGTAAAAGGGAGGAGGGGTTCCATGGAACCCCCCTACGGAAATCACCTTAACTAGAAATCAACAACTTGATTCAGAATGGAACAATGGAACTAAATGAAATCTGGTCAGCTGTTCATACCTTTAAGATACCGTACCGGGGATGCCGTGGACAGAGTGTAAAAATGCTATCTGTGTTCAACAGCCAATAACTGTTTAAGTACGTAAGGGATTTTTTTTTAAAATGACATTTTTAAATTGTTTGCTTAAAAAGATTCTGCACTCTATACCTTTTACAATATAGGGACGTCTTTTGGGTTTCCTATTTTCTATTTTCTAACTCACCCTGCATTTGGGGTGTTTATGCTCTGTTGCGCTGCATTGCTTGTTTCCACTACGGTACAATGGCACCTTCATTAATGAAGTATGTTAAACTTTGGTCAAAGGAAATCTAATTTCGTTATTATTCTAGCTGATATACTATTGGGTCCTCTGCTTTTTATGTTAATTCGGAAGGGCTTGTTATAATTTTGGACGGAAGCAAGAGTAGGAAGAAACGGAGAAAAAATTTACACACCTAAATGACTGATGTCTCTCCCAACTGAAACAAAATGCTCATTGTCTGACTCAGCTACCACATCAGCTTTACTTACATCTACACCCGGGGGGGGGGGGGGAATTTGGTTTTAGTTGTCATTACACCAATGTTTCTTTTTTTAAGAAGTTGCCACCGATTTTGATAGTACCTCTTTGTTTTCAGCCATAATAGCACATTTATTTATATAAAAAAGGGCCCCAGTAGTGGGCAAACTTCTATCTTTTGGGACCACTTCAAGACCATCCAATGTTTATCAATGTGGACTTTACTCGTGAGTAGAAATACTTTACTCTAAGCCGAGCCCCCAGAATCCCCTGCTGGGTATATCGTGACTAATGCCTTTCTCTTGACAGCTCAGCCCTTTTATCTGTCACTGAGATGACCGGATGACAATTTTGCTGAGTGACATAAGATGACCTTCCAGTATTGATAAAACTTATGTGTGCCAGAAAGTGACCTTTGCCTCAAGCAATAAATGGTCAAATGCTGACAGAATGCTACAGGTGTTATGCTGAGGACACATTTTGTCCATAGCGTAGTCTGCGATAGGGAATAACTTTTAACATTTTGGCTTAAAAGCTGATAAAGACATGGCGATGCAGGTTATATAACACTTCTAAATCTCAGTGTCCTGGCAATGTGACGGGGAACAGTGGTGCACAATAAGAATGGTTACGTTTTAACTAGTAACCTAATTTGTAATAGATCGCACAATGCAATCGGTAACATAAAAGCTTGTGGCACGCGTATTGCGAGGCTTTTACACCATGTCTAGGTTCAATCGCCTCAGTTTGAGACTAGTGTGTGCACGGTGGCATCGGTCTGCCTGGCCGCTGAATGTTTGCAACATTGCAATCATTCACAGGTGTTTTGCAGCCGGGCTTTCCGGAGAGGTCAAATATTTCAGTTTACTTAAGTTTATTTTTTCACACAGACAAGATGGTAGCTGGCAAGCTCTTGTAGCTGGCCGTGCCACGGCAGTGCAGCCAACCGGGCAACTGCAGGTAGAGGGGTAAGTGGTGGGAGTAATTCACATCACTGTGGTATGTTATCTTTAAGGCTTCTAGTTATATATTTTTGCAAAGTTTTAAATGGGGAAAATCGTCGAATCAGATATATGCAGTGAATCACATTCCACACTTTATGAACAATCAACTATTCAGAGTTTCTGCTTGATGCTTAAAATAGCCAATAGTAAAGTGCTATGTAAAATATTTAAGAAGTATGCGTTTATCAAATCTTTGACTACATACTTTGTAGTTTGATGTAAAATGTGATGAAAACAGACTTATGTTAGTGTGTGTGAAAAAATTAAAAATAAATGCGAAAGTTATGCACACACAAGTTCATTGTATCCTGTGCGATTCTTTTAACAATATGCAGAAGAGAGCAAAAAGAAAACCCACGAGTCTTCAGTGTCAAAACTGACACGAGTAACAGTGATATTAAAACCTGTGTCGATGACATCGACTCGTCCTGTTCAAATAATATTCAGATGGTTTAAATGATCACCATCGCCAACATCATCATCAGTTTAAGGTATTAGTACAGTATATTTGAGCACAATATGATCTATGACAGCAACAAGTAGGAATACCCCGATTGTTTCTATGTAACAGCCACACATTTGGAATTGTAGTTCCTTGGAAGATTCAAGTTATCAATATTACGGTGTGTAGCATTTAACACTTTGCCAAGGTAGAAGTAAATTGCTTCACAGAAGGCGTGGGTGCTGTTGAGAGTATGTTTGATTTAAACATTTAAATGATCGAAATATATATCAGATGACAATACTATATTATACCTTAAACCTTGGTTTATATGTGAAATAAGGATTTATGGCAGATAATGCATACTGAGTGCCTAATGCACTTATCAATAAGTAATTACACTTGTATCTGCGGTGTTACTTCACAGATACATCATTCTATACGTGGTAAATTCAACTTAATTTTACGAAATGTTTATTGAAGGGTAATATTTATTTTAAAAATAGTAGCTGATACACGGAGAAAACAGTAATGTAAAAAGTACACACACTAGTAAAAATAGAACTCCGTAATAATTGAGTAAACATTTTACCTGAATTGAGTAAAATTTTACATAAATTAAGTAAATTTTACATAAATTAAGTAAAATTGTACATAATTACGATAGAGTTATATTTTACATAATTTTTTTCTCTCCGTGTAGTGCTACTAAAAGATCTGATCTTCCGTGAGCTACCTTTTTAATTTCTACGTTCGTTAGTGTTTGCTCTGATGGTTGGTTCGGAGAAATCTGGAGTCGTTACAGTGCATGTTTAATAGAGCATGATACGAATAAATTGATTAACACTTGTAATTAATTTGTTATGATATTGTACATATTTCTTAATTCTATTTGTGCTAGGTGATTTCTAAATGTCAAATTGCCGCCGGTTGCATGTATTATGTACTTGCTCATCGTAAAAAACCGAGCCATATAAATAAATAAGTAAATAAGTACCCGTGCGCATAAATCCCACTTCCATTCACTTTTGAAGTAATGCTTTTTATCTGGATGAATAACAAATGTCTCACGCGTTTCCATAGATCACTAAACATGTCACTTTTGGCAGTGTTTAATGATTGCTACATTTTACCTAGCGGTATCTGACGCTTTTTGCTGCATGTATACAACTATTGTAAGTTTATGTGATTTTTTCCCCAAAACATTCTAACATGGTTATAACATGGTTTCAACTTGAACTAAAATACTTTCTTTTGTGTTTACTTAAATTTGTTTCACACAAAACTCAGAGGTCCCATTCGCGAGAATAGGTTGACTTGTTAACGACTACGCGACTACTCGTTTATTCATTTACCCAGAAAATGTAACGGTTCTGCCTTGTTTTGCCCTCTACATCGTTAAAGGTCGACCGATATTAATTTTACGCAGTATCCTATGAAGCATACAAAAATCACGTTTTAGCCCTCATATTAAAATGGGACAGCGTGAAACCTTACAGATGGGGTATTCGGTGAAGGTGATTCAATAATTAAATCGGGTCATTCCCTTTAAAAATCTTCGTAAATGTACAAAATATTTGAAATTGTACTTATTTGTAAGAATGTATTTTGACGTTTTGTCGATTTTTTTAAGCCTGAAAGTACCCTGAATAAAACTACAAACACGCCCTTCAAAACAACTTATGACATACAAAGATAACCAAATATGGATAACCAAATGTGGTTTTAGACTTTAACTTAGACTTAAAATCCATAAATAACAAGATGTTAATCGCCAGTTCTAGGATTATACAAGCTGTTAGAAGGAAACCGTAAATTTGCATTAAAAGTCGCCTAAAAAACCTGAGGTAAAGTTTGTACACGGGTCAAATTCTTAAGTATTGTAATTGCGCTCAAATGTATGGCCATTGTATGAAATTGAAAGAATTAAGAAAAGGTGTCGTTTGCCCAATGTACAATTTATGGTTTGTTAACTATATTCTATTAACGTTTGGATTTCATAGCGGGGTAGTTTTAAAATGCTCTGATTCTTTTAAAAAAGTAAAGTGCATGGTCAAAATTGTTCGTGTCTTTGTATAGAAAAATATATTTAAGTTGTTTAAGTAATTTCCTTGAATAGTTATAGGGTTCATTATGATAATAGGATACTACAAAGACTATGGGAGCTCACTACTCGCTGCCCTATAAAGCCATTATATAAATGATGTAGGTATGGTGGATAAACAATTCGTATAATCCATGATCTTCTTCTGAGTCTAATGCAGCATGTGATCTTAGTGACGGGATTGCCCTTGACTGGTTGAAGTCCTAAGGTAAAACAAAAACTACTGTAATTGATAGCGTCTTCTCAGTGGCAAGCACTATGGATGACCCAAGGGGGTCCATTTTGGCCCCTCAAGGTTTCGGCTTGTATATACCATTCCATTGGCAGACTCTCTTTCATATCACATAGGTGCAGATGCCATACAGATTATCTGTAGTTTTGAGCCATGTAATCCATTCTCAACTGACTCTGCTTTGTCATTTATAACGGCATGCATCATTGATATCAAACTTGGATGGCATTTTATATTTTGAAATTAAACTATGTCAAAACAGAATTCAAGGTTATCACATCTCGTTACAACAAACGCTGGTAGACCTTTGCATTGGAAATGAAATCACCCACCTCTCCACTAGTGTCAGAAGCGTGGGTGTCATCTTCGCTGTTGCAATGTCCATGCCGCAAGTTATTTCTTTGTCAAGGAACATCACGTTTCACCGTCGCAATATAATATACTCGATCTACTGCTTTCTTGATCCTGCAACCACGTCTTTAGGCCTCTTGTACTATCACATCTGGACTATGGGAATGCACTCTTAGCTGGTTGTTACTCAAAATATATACATCGTGAAATTGCAAAGCTTACAGAACTAGAGTGCAAAATTTATTATTTCATGCTTCAAAGCGTGACCATGCCAGCCAGTACTTACAAGACCTTCACTGGCCCAATGAGAACAGGTGGCTTTCATACAGAATGCTTCTTTATGGACCAAATGAAATTGCTTCATCATTTTTCACCGTATAAAGAAAACCACTACAGCTTCAACACTTGAAACTCGCTACCATCTAGTCTGGTCTCTCTTTATTCATTTAAAGTTTAACAGAAGAAAGAATTCATTGTACCAAAAACCAAAAACGTATGATTCTACCTAGAACCCATTCATGTTATTAGACCATTCATTTATGTAGATTTCGTATGAAGATATTAAAAAATACCTCTATAACTATTGATTATTCAACTTATAAAACCCGCTATTTTGCTTCTTTAGGGAGTTGTGAAAATAAGAACCGAAATGTCTTATTTGTAATTGGTGAGGAAGAGCAATAAATTTGACATTCGAGATATACATGTAGGTTTAAAGTATGTACATTTGAAAGGTTCTGTTCTAAATTCTTGTTATTTTAAATTTATATGATGGTATTTATATTGCTCTGCATTCAATATCAATGGCATATTGATATGGTATGCAATTATTCATCGTAAAGTTGAATAAATAAGATTGCCGTAGTATTTTTGTAGTATCTGTAAAATGTCACCATTACTTATTCAAAACTTTAGCATCTTCCTACAGATTTGCTGGCTTTACCGCCAAATAAAAGAATATTTTTCAAAAATGGTATAGATTGCAGAGCAAGTTCTTGAAGGAAATCTGAAATGACTGGTACAATTTTGTCAGTCATATATAGATATTATTAAAATTAATACATTATGTCAATTGGAGTGAGAAGGCTACGGGATAATTGAGATGTATGGCAAGAAGCCCGCAACGTAGGCGGTAGGCTAGTGGTTTCTTAACCAATAAGAGTATAAGTGTAGGGTTGAAGCATGGGGGAGTCACGCAGGGGATCAATATTTGTTAAATAATTATGATAAATACTTTTTAAATACACAATTTATTTCAAGTATCAGCGAAATCGTGACACTTTTCAGGAATGAAAATGTATGATTTTTTTTAAACGGTACTCTCTGTATGTCGAAACGAACCCGGCGATATACCACTATTTTGTCGTGGAAGTACGTGATGACTTTATTCTCTTAATAAACCTTTTATACCTTTTGAACCGAGCAAAATCTCTGGGCTCCTGGTCTATTATTTGAGCCTTCCTTAGTGACGGATGGAAAATTGTAGAGGATTTGTAAAAAAAAGCCAATGCTCAGATTTTGTTGAAACCGGTGTCAAATTATTGACCTGGTCATACTGAAGCAGAAAATTCATATCATTTCTTTGGGTGACAGTTCTGTATACAATTTGAGGTCAGGTTTTAGTGACCCCTATAGATCATGTAGACCCATGTTATATTTTTGCCACTAATTACGAAACCAAATGCCAAACATTGTAAAATAAGGCAGGACGAACAATTTGACACCAGTTTCAACAAATTCGGAGCACTGGGTAACCCTAGGATGACCGTGAACCTTAATAGGGCTCTACCTGCTTAACTAAAGGTTAAGACAAACTATACCTTTTTTAATCCTTTTAATGAGACAAGTACATTGGTATATACATAAACATAATTTGACTTGATTTCAAATTTACCCCTGTACTAATTTTACCCCCTTATCTAACAAAGTTCCCCACATTTCCCGGAGGTTGGACCCAAAAATTCTGATTCAGCACCCTTCAAGCTATAGAGGTCATGTACCTTTTTTCGAAACACACGCAAAATGCAAATGTATAAGCTCTCACAGAGATACACATACTCAAAATACGTGCCAATATATCGGTGTAGTGATTAAGTGAATCAATTTTGAGTAGTATAAGAGAAATGACAAGCCTTTGCTCTACCTATCTCTGGGTATGCGTTTTACATCAGCGTTATATACAGACAAAAGGAACACATTTCAATGATTGAAAGTAATACCTGTTCTTTTTCTATAAGTGTGTGAAGAAACGTGATTTCCTGTGAAGGATTTCGCTTAGTTTATTTCTTCATCTGCCAGTTATACCTTTACAATGCACAGCTAACAGATGGCATTGAAAAATCCAATTATTGTCATTGATTGTGACATTTTCCCGCAAGGCAAAACAAAACACAGGGAGAGAGAAAATTTCAATAATTATTTTCATTTCCATTTGATTTTGAAACCGTAGACAGATTAAACATTGCAGTACGCGCAATCTAAACAAACGATCGATTTCTGAAGAACACCGAGGGTTTACGTGACAGTTTCAAATACAGATCAATCCGTGTCTCGCCGATCCAGATCACTGGACAAATTGATAATGCTTCACCACCATGAAGACGTTGAACGCGCGGGCACTAGTCTCAGGTGAAGTGCCACGAAGCCGTATCCCTGATATACCCCGTTTTGTGATGTTATGCACCAGAAAATAACGACGAATCCAAATATTTATGCACAACATCACACACGCGAGAATACTTGAGGTGGAATTCTGCGGGCTCTGACCATGGTATGAAACAACGTTTATATAGATAATAAAATACACATCTCAACATTTCTGAAGTGTTACTTCTGTACCATTTCTGTGCAAACCAAAACAGAATCGACTTCTACTTTGCTTCGACAACATCACAGTCTTAATTCTAACCCGCCTTCTTCTGACACATTCCTTTTTTTAAAAATAACAATAGTAAGTAAATTCACAAGCAATGCATTGGCAGTGTCTTTCTGGTAACACACTGGCGATGGCCTTCACATAACTAATTGAAAGGCAACACAAGCAATGCATTGGCGATGTCTTTCTGGTAACACATTGGCAGTGTCCTTCAAATAACTATTTCCAAAGCAATATATTGGTAGTGTCCTTTATAGGTAACACATTGGCAGTGCCCTTTAAATACCTAATTCAAAGGCCGTGTCCCTTAGGCAACACACTAGAAGTGTCCTTTAGGAAGCACATTGGCGGTGTCCTTGCATAGATAATTATATAGAAGGAAACGTGCTTTCAAAATATGTGCAACAAGCATGTCACCTGGAAAGTTGATACTGTGGTGCCCTTTAAAAACCTACGCAAAAGACATACAAAGTGAATTCTGACTATGATGTCATCGTAACAAACCACAGTGGGATTATAATTACTTGGACAGGACTTCGTGTAAGCGAAACAAGCTACATGGAGGTTCGGCGCATGCTTTGATCAATTACGCATGGTAAAACGGGGTGCGACGCGCGCTTGTGTTCAACAAATTATTAATCATAAGTAGATTTTATTTTATTTATTTATAACATTCGGCATTTGCCAGGCAGAACCCAATATTGCTATATGCATTAAATTCAAGGGACGCCTCCAAGACAACGGGGAAAGATTTATGGGAAGAAGTCCGATTTTAGATGCAGGAGGAAACCGAAGTGCTCGGAGAAAACCTGCGAGGACGAGTATGGATCGGCAACCAAATTCACATACGACACTGGCTCGACCGGGAATCGAACCCGGGCCGCATTGGTGAAAGGTGAGCGACTCGACCGCTACACCAACTCGCTTAGCTTAGTATTCCATTCTTATTTCCTTTCAGAATACTCTCGTACATCGGGAGTTGTTGAGGCATCAATGCTGCCATATTCACCATTGCAAGCGTCAGAGTGAAACCTAAAACAATCTCGTATTCTTTCCTGTAGAGCAAAAATGTTAAGTTCCTCATGCTTGAATGTCTAAGATCCATTCAAATGAGTGATTTCCAGGCAGACTATAATATTTCCACGAAAAAAGAAAGATTTTGGAGGGGCTTGATTTTTTTCGCAATCGAGCGATGTATATTGACTAACGTTGGCATTTGTGGATTTAGAAACCCTGTTGCCATGGGTAATCTATATATTAGAGAAATGTGTCATAAACCGGGATATACATGAGAAAATATGCTAATTTTTGGTAAGATACTAAAAATACCATTAAGATAGTACTTCCATTACAAAGTGAAACTAACCCCCCTAAAAAAAACAAAAAAACAAGCAAACAAAAAAAAAAAAAAAAAAAATCATCGTAACAAACCACAGTGGGATTATAATTACTTGGACAGGACTTCGTGTAAGCGAAACAAGCTACATGGAGGTTCGGCGCATGCTTTGATCAATTACGCATGGTAAAACGGGGTGCGACGCGCACTTGTGTTCAACAAATTATTAATCATAAGTAGATAGCTTAGTATTCCATTCTTATTTCCTTTCAGAATACTCTCGTACATCGGGAGTTGTTGAGGCATCAATGCTGCCATATTCACCATTGCAATCTCGTATTCTTTCCTGTAGAGCAAAAATGTAAAGTTCCTCATGCTTGAATGTCTAAGATCCATTCAAATGAGTGATTTCCAGGCAGACTATAATATTTCCACGAAACAAGAAAGATTTTGGAGGGGCTTGATTTTTTTCGCAATCGAGCGATGTATATTGACTAACGTTGGCATTTGTGGATTTAGAAACCCTGTTGCCATGGGTAATCTATATATTAGAGAAATGTGTCATAAACCGGGATATACATGAGAAAATATGCTAATTTATGGTAAGATACTAAAAATACCATTAAGATAGTACTTCCATTACAAAGTGAAACTAACCCCCCTAAAAAACCCCAAAAAACAAGCAAACCCCCCCCCCAAAAAAAAATATGCGTTCTTATTACACCTAAACTATATGGCTAGGCTTGGGCCGGGGCGTTCCCAGACCATTTTCAATGGTGGATAATGCCGACACCATTTCGAAAAAAATTTCCGGCTTGCTGCACTGATCTCCGATATAATTATTCGTTTACAGCACATAGAAAATTTCGAGCTCTACCATTCACAGGTATAGTTTACTAGCCAATTAGCAATATGACTGTGCAAAATTGTCACAACATCTGGAAAATTGTGGGCACTCTTCAAAACATTACTGTTATTGCTGTAAGTTTACTGTATATTAGCAATCGCAAGTAATATCTTCAGACAAAATCAGCAACCAAATATTTTATTTCATTGAAATATTAAAGCGACATCTAGTTTACATTAATTCCAATTTTGCTGACAAATCAACATTTTACAGACAGAATCTGTAAATGGGGGGGGGGCATCCCATCTAGGAATGGTCCTGGGGAAGGGCAAGAAATCTTGTGGCATACAGTCATCGGTACATTTGTCCAAGGCTATTCTCTGCCTTTACAGCAGCTGTGAAATGTAATGAACAGTGCCTCTCAGACTTTAGATAAAATTCCACTCAACAACGTATAGGGAACGTAGACATGGTGGAGCATTTTATGTATACATTTTGGTCATACGTGTGCGATCGCAATGTGTACTAGCGATGTTGCGGCTCCCGTCGCACGGTACTCATACAATAGGCTTCTTTTGAGGCGCAGCAGCTAACTTGAAAAGAAGCCTATTGTATGAGTACCGTACGACGGGAGCCGCAACATCGCTACTACCCAGATCCGGATATGAGTTTCGGTGAGGTGTATCGGTATAAAATGAACTGAGCTTGTGTGTATGGATAGCATCACAAAAAAAAAAAAAAAAAAAACCCATCTAGGAATGGTCCTGGGGAAGGGCAAGAAATCTTGTGGCATACAGTCATCGGTACATTTGTCCAAGGCTATTCTCTGCCTTTACAGCAGCTGTGAAATGTAATGAACAGTGCCTCTCAGACTTTAGATAAAATTCCACTCAACAACGTATAGGGAACGTAGACATGGTGGAGCATTTTATGTATACATTTTGGTCATACGTGTGCGATCGCAATGTGTACTACCCAGATCCGGATATGAGTTTCGGTGAGGTGTATCGGTATAAAATGAACTGAGCTTGTGTGTATGGATAGCATCACAATAAAACCTTGAGTGTGTTTTTCTAAAAACACTATTGAATAAGAGTTGCTGAACTGTGCCAATTAAATGAGACTTTATGGCGTTATTGGGATTGATATATATCAATCTGGTCTAGTTGATCAGAATCAATTCGGATCTACAAGCTCCATAAATGATTTCCATTGATCAATTGAGCTTGATTAATTGTACCGGTGTATATACCGTGGAAATTAAAGCCGGGACAGATCGACAGATTAACGTCCCCTCCGAAGGTCGGGCTATTCCCATGGATAAAATCTGTGACCAAACATTTATTAAAACGTTCACAAAAGCTTGATAATGTGAAAGTCGTTTGTTGCTTGTTTTGGGGCAATCATGAACACAACAACTTAAAAGAAAACGCAAACACACACACAATAAAAAGTAAAACAAATGAACCAAAAGACATCTGCCGTGCTCAATGTCAAATTTTAAAATCATTTTGTTTTCGCTGTTAAGGGGGGTTGTATATTACAGGAGGTTACAATGTTTCTTGACATAACTTTTTGAAGGAATTGATGCAAGGAATTCTAATACAGTACCTTTTAATAAATTTGTTTAATGTTTAAAACATGTTATTCAGCCTTTTTGCCACGTGTTTTGACACTTTCTTTAAACAACTTTAAATCTGATTAATACTTTTAGGCAACTAATTCCAGTGATAACTGATTTTTTCTATTAGTTATTGAGCATTGGAGTAGCTCAAGCCTTAAGAATAAACCCAAATGCCATTTCCAAAGTGAACCCTCTTCCTGTCATTTCACAGTCTGCCTTCAACAGGATAATAGGGAAGACACTAGGTCTTCAACCAGGTGATTATGAAAGATGATGATCAGTTTTCATGAACCAGTGGCTCCTTACAGGCCAGCAAGAATGTTAAGGGAAACCCTAAGGGTTTTGCCTGGTGACGAGGACGGATTTTCAGTTTAGACCTTTTCCATTGCAGGTGAGCGAGTGACGTCGGATCCTAATGCTCGAAACAGCTGACCTGAGAAAAGTGCTATACGTATATACTATCGCTGGCGCTATCTTTGTGTATGCCATTGCGCTCTACCTAACAGCACTAACAGCACGCTTTCGCAGCACACCGCCATATACTTGCACGTTCAGGCGGCATAATTTGAACAACAAATCTGTACTCTGTTTCAGCTCGAAAGTGATAGACTTTTGCAAAAAAATATTTGATTTCTTTGCGTAAAAGTTAATTCAAATGTGCCTCATTTCTGCAACCGAGTAGAAAGGATTTCATTGTTTTGAATCGCAGCTTTGAACGTGTAACATACGAATTTCGTACAACGTGAACACAATATCCAATGAATGCTTATATTGGTCCATTTATTCACCAGTTTACTATAAGTTGATTCGATTTGCTAAACAT
>JAMKCH010014744.1:0-26084 GCA_023653785.1 Ophioderma brevispina | reverse complement strand
CCTATGTAGTATTCCCCTCCTGGACGAGAACGAGGTGCATTAATTGCATGATTCATTATCGTGTACAGAAAAATACTTATTTAAAAAATAGTGCTGTCAGATTTCTTGGGCGTAAGCATAAGAAACTATTTCTGAATTCCAAACAATGCATTACTTTTTTAGAGGGACTAACATATTTTCTCAGAAGAAAGTCTTATTTAAAGGGACATTTCGTGATTTACAGCCTCGTCCCCCGACTTACCTAAGAAAAGTTAAGATTTTTTTTATCATCTGAACCGTTAGCCTTAGTAATCCATGTGTACCTAATCTTAAGTGCAAATTCAGTTCCCTCTGTAAGAAATTCGCAATTTTGTATTTTTCCTTCCGTAAACGGACAGAAATTACAGCACAGTGGCGTATGGGACCGTGGGAAATAAGCGATTGCTCATAACACAAAACCGCAAGATCGGAATCAAATCAAATTTTGTGAATACGCTTTTCTCAAGGATATCTAGTGAACAATGAATAAAACAGAAGGTGCTGGAATCACGAAATGCACCTTTAATGTGAGAAAAAGAGCCAACCACTGTACTTTAGCATGTTTTCTGTCGCACATTCAAGCTAAAAACGTGAATAATTAAGACTAGGTTTATTTGTTTATACATTCTGTGTTTTTATTAAAAAAATGTTTCAGATTGTTTCCGATTCCATTTTGAAATCAAAGACAGGGGCAATACACTGTTCAAGTATTATTCTAAGCCTAGCAGGTGTGGCAGGAGATATGGTTCGCCGGTCTCACAGTCCGGGAACAATGGTGAACAATAGGGCAATCGATTCAGTTGACTCTTCACGTAACATTAGTTTCACGCTTTATTCCGTTGTCGTCTTTGGAGCCCGGACTGTGGTTCCTGCCGGACCATATCTCCTTTCACACCGGCATTCAATATATTGAACGTTTAGACTTGAGTTAAGTATGAAGTATTTAGGCTTTTAGACATGTGAAAGTCTTGAAATTGTTACATTTATTGATAAAACAAGTGTCGGTTTTTGCCATTTTTCAATCTTGATATTTAGGTTTATTTTGTCATCTTAGCAACTTTTTATGGTTCCCCGCTGCGATTTCTTTGCTTAATTTGATTTATTCCGACAATGTCCTAGATAACCCAAAAAACCTCTACAAGAGGCTTATTTCCATTGGGTTCATTACTGGGACGGAATTGGGACACCCTACTCTTTCAAAACTGACTGTGTGCATGTATGGCTCTTTGTACATGTGACCGACAGCTTAACGTCTCCTCCGAAGGACGGGGCTTTATCACGGTTCAGTTGCCCAAGTCCAACTGAGTCATAGGCATAGGAAGAGCGAATTATAATTTTAATCATAAACTCGTACACAAATTGAAATTCAGAATCCGATTCAATCTCAGATAGTGGCCCCGTCGAGAATCCCGGGGACCTCAAGCACCAAAGGCTCGGGGGGGGGGGGGGGTTAGGGGCGGACAAGATCTGCTCGCTTTGGGCATCTGGGATTTCCAAACGGTAATTTAGGAAATTCTTACGTGCATTTACGTGCAACCTCGGTCCCAGGTCACCTCTTAAAACCTTTGTTCAAAAGATCTTAGAAATATCATGATAATTTTGGAAAAATCATTGACTTCAAAATTAGCCCCGGTGTGGCAGGAGATATGGTCCGCCGGTCTCACAGTCCGGGAACAATGGTGAACAATAGGGCAATCGATTCAGTTGACTTCACGTAACATTTTCCAGCTTTATTCCGCTAGCTAGCAGACATTTGTAACACATCTCAAGTACAAAAGGTTTGAGTGATTAAATATGTAAAGCGACTGACAGGGACCCCTGAAACATAGTTCTTAAGTGCCACAAATGGTGCTTTAAGGAGAGGGGTCAAGACAAAGTTTGTACAGGGGTCAAATTTTTAAATTGATCCAATCGTACTGAAAAGTATACCATGTTATTTGTCTAGCCACAAGGATTCAGGAAAAGTATAGTTTGTATTATACACCTCTTGCATATATTTTTGTTATCCGATTGGATGAAATTGAGTCACGTGATATGGGTATTCCTACCATTTCCTGTTTTGGTTGAAGAAATAAACAAAAACGAACTATCCCCGTGGGATAGTACCCCCGGAAACCTACTATCCCATGGCAACACTGATCTCTACACACTGGATAGGCTATCGCCGCTCGAACGTGAGGAAACCGGAAATGGCACGGCGGCCCTTTTGCTCTACAGAAGAACCCGATCGTGCACGTACAAAGGAATAGGGAAACCACGGAAAAGGGACAGAATTATGCCATTAATTGCGCGTATGTCAAGGTTTGTCAATTGTTGGTTTGATTTTCGAGTATGGGCGGGTATGTTCGAACAAAATATGATTCAAAATGTTTTAAAATGTCTTTAAAATGTCATATTTCAGGTTTTCAGCTCACAGACACAATAATTCATGCAGTAAGTGCTTTGACTACTAGTATTCACAGATATATTAGATATTATTATAAATCCTCCTTCAAGATGTTTTTCCGCTTTACTTGCCCCCCCTTCTGAGCCCGCAATTGACTTGGTACGCTCCCAAAGTGATGGATGGGGAGAGGTACCCCTTTGGGGTTGGGGAGAAGTAGCAACACGCCTAGTATGGCGCGGGAATACCACAGACACTTGATTTTGGTACCAATGGATAGCTATCATCCTACTCTTTTCATTGATACCAAAATGAGTACCAACATGCCCAGCATTAGGCTTACTTCAAAGTGACGTCATATAAGCAAATGGGGGAAATTCAAGTTTTACCAAAAACATGAAAAAAGTTAGGAATCTCTAATTTCCATGCGGTTTGGGCTTTATATGATGGGAAATTACTATATTTTACACAGAGCGTTTAGTGATGTTTTTGAGTAAAATTGAAAAATATCAATTTTCCATCCAATATCATATATTTTCACTCTTTCCTTAACTTATGACATATCATATTGGGAATGTTGGTACTTATTTGGATACCAATGGAAAGAGAAAATATTGAAGTTCTAGGGGGTATCAAATTCAGTTGTGGATTGTGACGTTCAATGATAAAATAGAAAATGTAACCACAACATATAAGCAAAATAAACCCCGCTTTGTAATTTCTTGCAGTATAGCAAAGTGTATTTTTTGTATATTGGCTATTTTTAAAGGGATTTCGTCACTATTGAGAACATTGTCCCACAAGGGGATAATTTTACTACTGCAAATGGGCCCCCTTATTTTAAAAAACCCTGAAAACTATTATAATTTTACCAAAACTGGCTTCGTTAGACCCAGTTAGGGTTTTATTTCAACTGAAAATTTGTCTTGTTAGGCTTTTAGGGGTCAATTTCTAACCCCTGAATGAGCATGGGTACCCCAACAAACCGTCTGCGACCCCCACCCCCCCTCCCCCGGATAAAATCTCGTCTTGAAGAAAAGATAATGCACCGCACAGTCTATGGGTTCAGTATACTTCACAAAATCAGTGTTTAAATCACTTTGAAATTAAAATTGGAAGGAAAACTGAAATTTTGGTCCTTGACCTTGAATATTTTAAGCTTGCCTAGTCTAGTGATCTCTTTTTGTGAATGGTAAAAACTCACAAGCATCCCCTAGGCCTAATTGTGATCGCATTTCTACATGTACCCAGCGAAAAGACTCATGAATTTAATACTGAATTTATAGTGAACTAGAAGTATAGGGCTCCATACTAATATAATGAGTTATTATAAAGCCTGTTCACATCACTAAGGTCTAGTACAGTGGCAATGCAATTGCAATAATATTATGTACAGGTATATAGGCTACGACTGTACCCACCAGTATAGCTCAGTATCATCACTAATCGGGTCGCAAAATACCCCTAGAAATATTCGCTTACTTCGACTCACACTAATATTTCAGGCAAAACTGGCAACATAACTTCCATACAAATTGCAGAACGCTTGATATTTTTTTTCAAAATTGGCCAGAAAGTACTTCAATAAGGCTATACATGTATACTCATCCCATAGAAACCGGTGCAACCGAATGATGTTTTTAGGGTAGAGCAAAAGGGACCTGGGCAACTTCCGGTTCTTCACCGGATCGCCTTCAATCGCGTGGAGATTGCTATCCATTGTGTAGAGAATCAGTGCATGGCAAAAGTTATCTTACCCTCCACACAGACTAATTATTTCGATCCGTATACCAATACACTTCTTTTCAACGAATGCAGATGGGAAGATACGTGAAACTATACAACAACAAAATAAGCATGGCATCGATCCCCCACAGAGTTTGCACCAGCCGTGGAATCGATCTTCAGACGGATGAAAAAAATCGAGCTGCAAACACCAGATTCAGCTTGAAACTGATTACGACTATTAGGAATTCTAGTGCTTGGGGTGGTCATCCATATCCAGCCTGTAAAGCTATACTTTGATTTGTGTGCAGAATTGACGTCAAAAGCTCGTCGTGCAAGTCAAAAGTAACGGAGGGGACCAAAAGCATCACACACCTGGTGCACTATATACGGAACTGAAATAATGATTAGATGACTCTGGAGCCAGGTAGGGTACGCATGGCCCTGGATGGATGGCAGGGCCCCTTCCTTGAAGATCAACCGAGGGTGCTGCAACTGCACTGGCTGGTTAACTGTTCCAGAGACACACCTCGTGGATAGAAGGAGAAACTTGTACGGGTTTTTGGTCTATTGTGGTTTGATATTATTGTAGTTGAGCTATGATCATATCTGGAGATATAAATGGCAGGTGACACACATGATGAGGGGGACCATCAACCAGTCATTGTGTATTTTATACAACATTGATGCTTGAGCAAGAATTTCTACGGACATGACGCGAACACATTGGGTTTCTCTTCGGTAATCACAAAGATGAAACGTCCTGCTGCCCGCTGAACTTGCTCGAGACGGTTTACCACTGTTGTTGTGTAGGGATTCCATGCCTCAGATGCATACTCCATTGAGGGCGTATCAGAGATTCGTAGGCTCTCGCTTTTACTTCGTTTGTACATGGTGTTAAAGTACGTCTCAGTAGAACCAAGGGTAGCTGGGTTGCTTTCTTCCTGATTTGCTCGCTGGCCATTCCATCGCAGATCTTTAGCAATGTTACTCCCAAGATAAGGTCAGATGGTTGGATCGACGACATGTAAGGCTGACCAAAATGGTGGGTATTTGTAGTTGCTGACATTTCTCTTGCGGGTGATGTGTTAAGACACCGCAACATTTGGCTATGTTAAATTGCAATAGCCACTTCCATGACCACTCGGCGAAGAGTTTGAGATCTGCTGTAGAATTGAAGGGTGAGCGTCTGGGGTGGTTTATCTGCCTGTAGACAATAATTCGTCAGCGAAAAGCGAATGGTTGATTGGATGTTAACACGAATATCGTTAATGTACAGCAAGAACAAACATGGTCCCAGGACCGACCCTGTTGGTACCCCTGATGTGACGTCTAACCATGAGGAAAGCTGGCCGTTGACTACAACTGCCTGTTTTCTGTCTGCAAGGAATGAGTTGATCCATCTGGGAGTAATCCCCCCCGAATTCCATAGTACTCGAGCTTAGCCGACAAGTGCTGGTGGGAAACCTTATCAAAGGCTTTGCTGAAGTCGAGCAGAATTACATCTTCTGACCACTGTTTTCTAGGTTGTAAGCCCAGTCATGCACTGATGAAATTGTGTAACTGGTTGCACAGGCGCTCTCTAAAACCATGTTGTGAGTCAATAAGAATATTATGCAGGCTAAATGTTTTTGGCCATATGAACTAAAAAACAATGTGCTCAGGGACCTTGCAGCAGATACCGTGAGAGCGAAATAGGTCTATAATTCGCTGGGTCTGACTTTATTCCCTTCTTGTAAGGCACGCACCATGGCTTGTCTCCACTGGGTAGGTTTTCAAACCCGCAGTCTATGGAGTGTTGGAACAAAAATGTTAAAGCAGAGTGATCTCTTCAGCGACAGTTTTGAGCAGTTTTGGTTGGTAACCGTCCGGGGCCACTACCTTGGATTGATTGAGATTCAGCATTTGTTTTGGGTTAAACCCCGTCCGGATGAACAATGAATGGAATGCTGGAATGGATGAAGTGCCCTTACAGCTGAGACATTACAGTAAGGAGGGGATTAAAAACGGGACTTGAACTGGGGGCTCGTTGAGAGCATTAGCCTTGTCTTGATCCGGAGGTGCACAACCTATTCTGTTTACGCAATGCTGGAATACCAATGTTTTCAGTCCTCATCAGCTTTCGATAAGACCAAATGTTTTTGGTTTGGTTTGCAATATCCCAAAACAGTAATGACATAATTTGAGTGTGCATTTTGCACAATTTATTGCCACTCTATTTCTGTAAGTGGCGAAACGTTTCCAATCAGAGTGCGAGTTTGTTTTCCGAGCTCTACAATACAGGCTGTCAACACCTTTCGCATTTTTTCCGCTTAATCTCACCAGTGATCCAGGGTAAATATTCTACCCCTGCTCTTTTTGATGGAATGTTGTTGTCCATTAACTGGGCTTAGATGTGACTTATCTCCCAGTTGTGTCCACAGCGTTATTAAAAAATTAAACTAATCTGCATGAGGAAGCTTTGACAAAAGCTTTTGGTGTTTGTTTTTTAAGATCTTGTATATTAACCCTCTTGAAAGTTGTCTACTTTTCTTTCTTGGTGGCTTTGGTTTTTCGTTTGTTTTGGAGTTAATGTTGAACAAAACAATATTGTGGTCAGAATACAGGTAATGAAACTATGTTGTCAATAAGTTGGGGACAGCTCATAACAATGAGGTCCAAGGTGCTCTCAGATATGGGGCGAGTAATATCACACAGCGCAGACCTATGACAGAATGCCAGTTCATTGATCACGTTTCATGATTATAATAACAAAGACCGTTATAGTACAGTTGCTGATTCAACTCATACCATTTGTAGACGCAAGAATTCTAAAACCCCAATCCCCAATGTGCTGTAGAACAATCAACCCCTCGCAATATGATTTACCTGCTGTCCCTTCGACCACACTCGCGCATTGGTCATAAGTTTTGATGAATGGAAAATCCTTGCTAAATCAAGAGAATATTGATGTTGGAATCATTACCGAGTCTTGGTTTTAAACCGATCTGCCGGTACCTTGTTAACAATAGATGGCTACAATTTATCTCCAAATGTCGCGACAAAAATAAGGGAGGTGGAGTTGCCGTATATTAAAATCACACATTTTTTGCCAGGCACATTACAGAAATTACAGTTCCCGATGACTTGAGTGTGTAATGGTTTATGCTTGAACCCAAAATGTTGCCGAGGGATGTTCTCGTTATAGCTTTTTGTGCAGTGTTATAATTGTCACCGATTCCCCGAACCAAGGACTTTTACGTCAACATTTAACTTGAATCATGTATTATACATATTAAATACCCTGATATTAGTTTTGCCATTTCAGGCTCCAGAAGGCGATTTTAATAGAATGAACATTAATCTTATTACAAATCTTAATAAGTTAAAACAAATCAGAGATTTCCCAACTCGCAAAGATGCCATACTTTTGACTTGATCATGACTGATTTGTATGATATATTCACATCCTATCCCAATGTCCCCAGTAGGAGGAGTGGATCACATATCATTGTTTGGAAACCTAAACCTCACATCATTCTTCGCATAAAATACAACCAAAATCTGATCCCACTTAAAGAATCCCAAATTAGGGAATTTTGGCACATGGATTCAGGACCAAAGACTGTCTGATGTGTTAAATGCCACCAATACGCAGCAAAAGGCATATAAATCTTTTATGAAACATCTCAACAATGCATGACCCCTTCTTCCCCTGGGTCACAGTACAGAACCCTGACATGATAAAAATGGATTACAACTCCCAAATTTTAAGACAATTAAATAGGGGACGCCAAGAGCGTTTTGTGGCCTGGTGACACAGTTCGCGGCGCTGCTTCGCAATAAGTGGCAACGTGAATTGTTAAAGCTAAATCAACTATCATGCTAATTCTGTCCGTAATTTAAAACATACGGATCCCAACGGACATGGCACAAACAAATCAAGGTCATGACTAAGGACACCAAACTGAGCTCAACAATCCGATCCCTGCATAAAGGTTCTGACCATCTAAATATTGCTAATAACATTAAGTGATCGTTTTGTGAATGTTTCTTTTATATAATCCTCTGGATAATACAAAACTTTCCTTCTTATTTGCCCGCCTCCAAACCACCACGCCTAGTTTATATCCCTGGGATGTGTTTGGTGAGCTTAGAAAGGTCAATCAATAAAGCCATGTGGGCCCGATGGCATTCTCCTCCAAGGTTAGTCCGGATTCGCTAAAGACCTATTAAACACATCTTTTACCGAGGGCTTGGTCCCCTCTCAATGGAAGAAGGCCCTTGTTGGGTTAACCAATACCAAAAAAAACCAAAATTCCACTATTGAATAAATTACGTCCCTGTTTCACTCACGGACTCTTTTTTGGCAAAAATAGGGGAGGGTTTTATATCCAAGTGTGTTTTTGGAAATGTTAGTCACAAAATGACCTCAACAGTTTGGTAATGTTAAAGGTGTGTCCACCTCAACATTATTAGTTAGCATGCCCATTTTCTTTTCTTTCATCAGAGACTAACAGGACCAATAACCTTGGGCACAGTGGTGCTCCACGTATTTCTCAAAGCTTTGATTTGATCGATCCATCTGCTTTATAAATTTTATCCATTTTGGGAGTCCGTGAGTCATTGTGCCATGGTTTTACGACTTTGTGAACAAAGACAACAATGCGTACGTTACAACCAGGTTCTTTCTGACATATAAAACTATCAATGGTGGCCAGGCCCGTACGCAGGGGGGGGGGGGGGTGCGGGGGTTGCGGCCGCACCCCCCAAATTCAACAAAAGGGCCAAAGTCCTTTTGCTGAAATTTTGATAAAAGACCTAAAATTTAGAGACATTTTTTGACACGAAATTCATTTTTTTTGGTGAAAAAATTTTTTTCAAAAGTGTACAAAAGGACCATTTTAAGGGGGTTAAGTTCCCACTTTTTAAATAACCAAAAAATGTTCCACTTTTTTCGAAAAAAAGTCCACTTTTTTGAAGTCCCCGCCCGCACCCCCCAAAATGTAAGCATCCTATCCCTGCGTACGGCCCTGGGTGGCCTCCCACAAGGTACTAAACTTGGCCCAATTGGGCTTCCAGTTATTTTTATTAATGATTCTGTACCTGGTGGTGGGCAAAGGAACCAGTGTTGGAAATACGTTGATGATTACAATATCCGCAAAATTGTAATTCATCTCCCAATTCTAGCCAACTTCAGGTTTTAGATGTATTTTTGATGTTCCGGTCAATAATATCTGAAACAAATCCCTCCAAAGTGTCAATGCCTTACAGGTTTGTTTTTTAAAAGGAAGTTTGCCCGTACCGGCTGATATTAAAATTAATGGTGTTTCTCTGAAGTTTGTTTCTGAAGGAATCAAAAATCTTTAGGGATTTGGATGCAGTACGTCGCACCTAAATGGGATAATAAACTTGCTGAATATTGTTTCTAAAACCAAATCGTTCGGTTGTAATATTCCTTGGATCTTTTTTTTAAAGAACGATTTGGGTTTTAATATTTTCAAGAATTATGTTCAGTTTACAAGGGTATTTTAGACCCATTATTGGGAATAATGCATATGTAGTTGCATTCCTCACTCACCATCAATTCAATATCATACTTTGGGCAGCTGCAAAAAGAGCTGCAAAATAATTCAATTCTGGGAAAACTATATGATGGGTACACACATGCTCTTGAGCTTTGTCCAATTGGACCTCTCTAGCTGAATAGGAGGACCGCATCATTGTCAGAAGTTTTTGCCGAAGATCTCAGCCCTCCTAGCAGGTTTTGCAGAGTCATGGCAGGGTCCTTTCGCAAATGCCAATCATTCACAAGCTCTATGCAGGACTGATCGTTTTTAAAAATAGTGCCTCCCATATTTTATTGATTACTGAACAAATTTAATTGCCCAGGCCATTTTGCATTTTACCTTTTTAAAATATCTGATGTAATTTGCATCATCAGCTTTTTGACAAGTGTGTATTATTTTGGTTTTTATATTGAGGTCTTGAACATGTGCAATATCTCGTTTTAAATTTTTGTATTTTGCTAATAATTACTGTGTTTTTAATGATTGTAACCTTGAATTTGGCCTTAAGGCCACGTGTGTGTGTTGAAACAATCTACTACTCACACATACTACACAACACAATAAGTGTGACAACTGGGGCAAGCGAATTTTCCAAGAGCAGGTTGAGAAATTTAGTATGCACAATGCCGTCTTACTAATTTGTTGTGGGAACATGTTTGGCCAATCAATATCTGGTAAATTAAAGTCGCCACCAATGAGACATTTTGGTGACTCTCCTGTGTTTGTTCACAATCTAGCAATGGGAATTTGACATGATCCGCCTACAGCAGAATTTGGTCTGCGAGCCATAGTAGCTTGCAATAAAAATTGGTTGTGCTGCAAATTGTAAACTGGCCAAATCATCTCATGATCCTGTCCATTTCGCCGGGCATGTCAACTGAGATGAGTGTATCTTTAATTTGACAAAATACACCACCACCATGTAGGTTTCTGTCTTTGTGATACTGTTTTAATTATTAGGACATCGTGAACAGGTTAGGTATAGTATTGGCCGAATTTTGATTCACAACCTAAAATAATATCAGGGTTATGATGTTCAAGCAGCCCGAAAGGCAGCCTGTTTGGCAGAACTCTTCAACCATTGCAATTGATTATCATGGCCTTTAAGCTTTAAAGGGGGACATGTGGTCAGTGGAATCAGCGCTACGTTCGGCATGCAAAGGTTGTGGGTTCGAGCCCCGCTGGGGCCAATGTGTGTTTCGCCCTTGAGTAAGGCGATTTACCTCCAATTATCCTCGTACCCAGGTGTATAAATGGGTACCGGCATTATTCAATGTCGGGAAGGTAACAGACTCGCTGTAGAGGATGTGTAGCGATCACAACAGCAAGATTATATGGTGGAGTATGGCCCAATCGCTTTCGGAAAGAGAGATGGGCATCCGTTCCTGTTAGTACACAGGTCTCCGTCCCCTTTACCTTTTTTACTTTTTTTAACGCTAGCCAAATTTACGTTTTGGTATCCACAAAGGTCGGTTACTGGATTTGAGGAGGGAATGCGTAGGAGTCGATGTGCGTGTGTTGATTCAACAATGTGTGATCCGAACTATCTTCCAAACTCAAGCGTGAGATGGGTTTGAACTCTCAATTGAAGCAGAAGCAAAAATTGGAGGTGCGGAACTTGGAAGACCACATGGGTACATATCATGAGAAACTAGTAGATCTGTTACACAAATATTGGTAATTTTGGTCTGAATGACCCAACAGCTGGGTGGCACCCAAAATCCATAATCATCGCATAAGAGAGCATTATCTTTCCCAAACTTCATTTATACAAAAATGCAGGGAAAATGGTATATCCCAGTGCGTGGGAAAAACTACTGCACGGAGGGAAGAACTCCACCGTCGGAGTTCTTCCACGCACGTGGGAAAACTCTACCGCGGAGGTATGCCACGCGAGTGGAAGAACTCCATCATCGGTGTATTCCCACGCAGTACGTGGCAAAACACCGAGGTCGGAGTTTTCCCACGTAGTGCGTGGCAATTCTCTAAGGCGCCGGAGTTTTCCCACGCAGTGCGTGGCAAAACACCGAGGTCGGAGTTTTCCCACGTAGTGCGTCGTATCATTTGGTAATATTTTTTGTAGTGTAACACGACCCTAATTGTGTTTTTGTTTCTGCAAGTAACACTCTACTGTATTTATTATACTATCATTGCGTTCATATCATTTGTAATATAATTTTTACTAGCGTATTATTTGTTATTGGGATCCATCTTCTTTTATCTTCTTTTTCTACGTCTTAGACACGTATATCAGTGCGTGGGAAAGACCTATGTCACGCGCGTGGAAGAACTCCACCGTCGGAGTTCTTCCACGCACGTGGGAAAACTCCTACCGCGGAGGTATGCTACGCGAGTGGAAGAACTCCATCGTCGGTGTTTTCCCACACAGTGCGTGGCAAAACAGCGAGGTCGGAGTTTTCCCACGTAGTGCGTGGCAATTCTCTAAGGCGTCGGTGTTTTCCCACGCAGTGCGTGGCAAAACACCGAGGTCGGTGCTTCGCCACGCGCGTGGAAAACTCCGCCGTCGGGGCTTTCCCACAATAGTAAAGTAAACATAACTTGGTTTGGTGTTTTCACACGCAGTGCGTGACAAAACACTACGTGGGAAACCCCCGACGGCGGAGTTCTTCCACGTGCGTGAAAACTCCGACGGTGGAGTTCTTCCACGAGCGTGGCATAGGTCTTTCCCACGCACCGGGATATAGCTCTCTTAGAAGAATTTATTGTTAAACAAAAGGTGTCTAACGCATTTAAGCTGTATATTTTTAAATAATTATAGGTAACCCTCAAGTTTAATGTCTATCGGATATCTATTTGAGACACTAGTTTGTTTTCAGTCGCCCACTCTATTATCTAAGTTGTGTCACGAGATACCGCCACTAACTTCACGAAAGAAGGATATTAGCCTTTATTAAAACATACAAGTAGATACAACTGAAACAAAACATGGTGTGGAAAAGCCGATGAGCGGTTATGCGGGCCATTTCTTGAACGCCTTGTTCTGTTGTTGTTGTTGATGTTGGTCTGTTGTGAGCTTTATTATAACACGGTTTAAAAAAAACCAAAACCTACATCAACCAGAGTTGTTTTTCCTAACTTGACAGTACGTTAATTCTGGATTACTGCCACTACTTTAATTTGTTTTTATTTTTTCTAATTTGTTACAATGTTTTGAATATAGAAAAGAAATGAAGCCAAATTCAGTTTGCAAAGCAATCGTCAATCGATCAATCAATCATCCAATATTATTTTGTTCATCACAAAATTCCAGCAAAATACAGTTTTAAATATTATAAAGAATGGTTACCATGAGAGATAATTGTGATGTATATAACATGATGATTAATAAGTCTGAATGGAAATTCCAAATATTTAGATAGTGAGTACTGTATAGAAAATATATTTTATGTCATAATATATTAAATTATGTCATTAAAATGGTCATCATCTGCTGTACCAGTTGTGAACGAGGTCACTGCTAAACGCAGTGTGGGATGCAATGACCTATTAAGATTTAACATGTGTAAACTAAGCAACAAAAATTCAAAGCAATAACACACAACGCAACTACACGAAACAACAGTACGAACAGGACGGGATTTAGATAAAGGGAAAAGAAGTTGAACGTAGAAAGAAAGAAAGGAAAGGAAAACAAGAAATGTAAGAATTGACGACAGCCACTATATGAACTGAGAAGATATTTTTCATGTTGTTTGAACGGGTGATGAGTGAGGGGGAGGTTTTTAGGTGGGAGATGGCAAGTTAGACCAAGAAGGGCTGGGATTTTAAGTGTATTATTTGCCCGGAACAGTGTCTGTGAACATTTTTATATGGCGATATCAGCCATTCTGGTTGATATGGGGTGTGGGAGTGTGAAAGTTAAAGAAAATCTTCATCAATCAGATCATTAGGGAAGTAAGTTATGGTTTAATTGCGTCATAAACAGTAGCCAAGTTGGAGCCTATTTATAAATATCTTGGACTTTCCAAGTTTTAAAAGAATGAAAAAGGGGAATCTGTAGGGGCCAACACAGGAAGTTGGGCCCGTTCTGATGCTCGTTTTTTTTTGGAGTAGGAAAAGTGAATCTAAACCACTGTTGTTAGCGTCAGCCAAAGCCATAGCACCATATGAATGTACAGGTAATATAAGACAATTATAAAGGGGTGAAAGAGATTTTTGTGGGAGATATGGTCTAACTTCACGAATATCATGTCCATATATTTGGAGATTATTTTGGAAATGTGTATGGTATGAGAATTCCATGGACAGGGTTATGGTCCATAAGAATACAAGGAATGTAGTTAGTTTTTGAACTGGTTGGATAGAGGTGTTGTAATTTTATGTCAACTTCTAATGCCGGTTTATTACTGTGTTATTATTTTTAAAATAATTTAGTATTTTTTTAACATTCAGTGATTAATTGGTTTTAGTTTGAACCAGTTAGAATAGCTTTAAGTTTCATTATTTAGTACTTTGTCAAGAACATTAGGATAAGGGTGGGAAAAACGTATGTTTGTATCATCAGCGAACAAAATTCAATGACGGTAGGTATATTAGGAACACAGTGGGAGTGGTCGTTTTATATATAAAAGAAAATAAAAGTGGCCCTAAAAATTGAGCCTTGAGGAAATACGCAATTGATGGAAGCTGGTTCAGAAAAGTGGTACCTTAAGCAAAAACACGTGCTTTTCATCAGTTAGGTAATTTGATCCACTCATAGCAACGCCTGACACCACTATTATTTAGCTAATAGAGGAGGAGGTCATGATTTATGGTGTCAAAGGCCTGCTGTCGAGATCTAAGAATCCCTATACCAATTGTGTGGAGTTTTTTATCTCAAATTTTCAGCAATTTTCCAATAAAGTTCATATATAGCCATGGATGTAGATTCGGGTTGGCCTTAAATCCAAACTGACGAGGGAGTAACTGGTTAAAGATGTTATGTAGAAATATTAAAATTAAAAAATCACGAATGTAAACAACTTTTTCAAGGGGTTTCGATTGACCGGTTAGGTTAGGATTGAGATAGGCTATAATTTGAAAAATCATGTTTGTCACCTGCTTTGAAGATCGAGATAGGGATGACATTCGCCTGCATTTAGTAAGCGGGGAACTGTCCAGATCCAAGGGAAGAAAGAGAATTGAAAATGTGGGAAAGAGCACCAGCAATGGGATGAGAGTATTTGTTATTGTAACATCATCTGACATGGGCACACTAGTATCATGCTGTGTTTTAATCAGAGTTAATTTGAGAAGTCCTCCGGAACGAGGTTGGGGTATAGGAAAGGCTATCAGAGTGTGTAGGCTGCTGAAAGGGGTGTGCCGGGGTTGCAAATCAGCATTTGGTTCAGGGATCTTATCAGCAAGAGCGGATTCCGGTTAGCAAAAAAGTTATTGAAGAGTTTTCGGCAATTGCTGCATCATCGGATCATCCTTTCACCGTTTGACTATTAATATGAAAAAAAATCGGGAAAGTTGTTTTCTATTTGGCCACAATAAATTGTTTAAAGTTTTCATAATGTTCTCTGGTATTCGCTTTATTATTTTCAAATTTTTTTAATTTTATCTAGTTTAGATGATTTTTTACTCAGACGCAATAAAGAGTTTAAGTGATTGCGGTATTTAGTATTGTATTTAATTTATTTTCCTCTATTGGTTTTTGGCAAGTTATGTGTTATTAATCTTATCTTTAGTTTTTGAGTGATTGTATTCCAGGTCCTTAGTGACCCATGGTTTTTTAGGGGAGTTGCGCTTAAAGATGGTGTTATTTTTAATTGGACGGTGTATGTTCATGAGTTTCCAGACAATTTGGAAATTGAATTGATTACCCGCTTGCACGATAACCCCCGCAGGCCGCGTGCAAGTGGACTGTAAGCGTGCACAAATAAAACGGGGATCCGATCTGCTCATTCAGTCCACAGTAAGGGTATATAGCCGGCTGACTTTGTTTCAGTTTGTAGACTTAATATGGACCCATCTTTTTTTCACATTGTCTGCGGGGTACAACTTGCATATTAAAAATTATTAAAGAACAATACTACAGATTTGAATCTTAAAAAGGAATTTTTATTATGGGAACTAACATCCAATTTTTGGAAACAAATAAAAGATTTGAGGAACGTCCGGCTTTGATTGGTTTATTATTTGCTTCGGGGGACCCATACATTCAGGTAAAAACGTACGTTATCCCTACATTGGAAAAAAACAAACGATTATCGTCAATCGTACGTCGGTTTTGAATCTGTAGGGAAAAAGGTAAAAGTTTGTAATATTTAGACATAATATACGGTTCTTTTGCGAAAAAAAAAAATTATAGCAACTTTGGGCAGAGGGTCATATGTACAGACCTTAGATTTAACATAGTCGGATTTATATATACGGTCGCCCCAGAAGAGCACACTGATATCTGATAACTGGACACGTGACCTTACCTGACACGTGGCACCAAACTATTCATATCGTTAACGTTTATAACTACAAAACCGCGCAAAGCAAGCAAGATTTTATGTATATCTGTTGATTCACAGAGTAATCGCCAAGATTGTGCAGACATACATGTGGTTCTGTCAGGGGGGTTTTAGGACACGATTGCTCGAGTTGGGCCATTGGGGGGGAGTTCCAAACGGTTAATTTGTGATGAACAACTGACTACATGCATGACTGATGGCAATCTCGGTCTCAGTGACATTAAAAATATTTCTCTCTTAAAACCCTTGTTTTCCCCCCCAAAGATCTTAGTTATATCCATGATAAATTAAGAAAAAAATATGAAGTTCACATAATCATGTCTATGTTAAAGTACTGTGCATAACTCATCTAAAACTCCAGTCAGCAAACATGCCCCTGCCAAAAATTTATCTATATCCAAACATAATACCCTTTGAACATAGGCGCCATTGGCTACAGAGCTATTCGCTCTGTCGCCATGCGCACCGATACACTTATATCAATCTGACTTGGAAAGGCCTGTCGGAAATTAGTCTTTACTACGCTTCAAATGCATTGAAAATAGAGTCTGTACTACCGGGGGGTAGGACGTGCAAACCCTAACGCACAGCAAATTCCAAAAGGGCATCAACTTCCGGGTGCTCACGTCGGTTTTCAAACGACCTTACCGGTAGGAGGGCGCTCTTACGCATATCGAACGGTTACACAAGACCTTGACTAAGACTAGGCCTGGTAACGAATATCTTACACAATCCTTACAATGACGTTATTGGAAAGTACAGCCGGGGGTTATCCACAACCCCGCGATTTTGAATTCAAATTTTTGCTTAATTACATGATTTACTAAGATCTTTGAACAAAGGTTTATAAAAGATGATTTTTGTTCATGTCACTGGGGACGAGATGCATGTAAACTGCACGTAGCAGTTCCCCAAATTACGTTTGGAAATCCCCATGCCCAAATCGAGCCAGATCGGTCCTCACCCCCCCCCCTGTTGTACTAGAACTACAGTATACTCTCACATCTTGATCGATTACGCCTTGTCTGTGACAACGGAGTACGATAGAGATCAGAAATGCTTGCTGCTTTCAGTATTGTCGTTATATAAACGGTGTAACGAGATGAATGGTTTGGTGTCACGTGACAGGTACAGGTCACGTGTCAGATATCAGGTATCAGTTTGCTCTTCCGGGGGCGACCGATTATAATCTAAATCCGACTATGTTAAATAAGAGTCTGTACCATGAACCTTGCCCCAAAGTGCTATTATTTTTTCCAAAAGACACCGTTTAGTATGTTATAAACAGTACAAATTTACCTTTTCCCTACTGATTCAACACCGACGTACGATGACGCGATAATCGGTTATGTTGTTTGTTTTCCAATGTAGGGATAATGTACGTCATTTTTACCTGAAGGGTCCCCCGACGACAAATAATAACCAATACATGCCGTCGTGACCGTCATCCAAATCTTTATTTTTTCAAAAAAAAATTGGCTGTTATTCCCATAATAAAATTCCTTTCTTTTTTAAAAAAAGCAAAAAACTAAAAAATTAAAAATTAATAATTAATATTCAATTGTTCCCGCCATGAATGTGAAAAAAAGAGCGGGTCATAATGTCTAAAACTGAAAAATAAGGTCAGCAGGCTAAATACCCTTACCGTGGACTGTATGATGAGCAGACGGATCCCCGTTATAGTTTTAGCAGGGCTTACCCAGCCACTTGGGCGGATGCGGGGGGTTATGCGTCAGTTTAAAAACTGCAGCCAAGCGGTCTTATAAATCAGGGAATAAATAACATGTCGATTTGTGATTAGCTAGAAAAAGAATAAAAGGGGGGAAAAGACGATGAGCAAGGACGAAAGATAACATATAACAAATGATCATGTTGGATATGATTAAAAACAAATGCATTACGATTGGAAAAATTTCATTTACATAATGGATTTTGTTGACACAGGTCCATCAACAACATGAATAGTACTTTAATCATTCCATTCTTAAACAAAATGAAATTACCATGATTTGAAAAATAATATAAAGGCGACAGCATTGTGCTCCTGATATACATAGATTGTCATTATGGACCGATACAAAGAGCAAGGCATAAGATGGGTTGGGTATACATGTAACAAATGTCAGGTGAATATATAATCCCAAGCAAATGCATATATATGAAAACATTTGATCTTAGCGAACAAATCCATGTAACTTTTGCCCCCCATAATCATTTTTCAATCTTTAACAAAAAAATACCTGAGAAAAAGTAATATAGGGGCATAGACATTGAACTCCTGTTATCCTATACATAATTAAGGTAAAAGGAATGATAAAATTATGATCGATAATAGGAAATAGCCAGGCGAAGCTAAGTATAACAGGAAAACATTTGTCTTAATTTCCACAATACTACATCGCTTCGGTAGCATGTGCCTTTATTATAAACATGAACAAAAGATGGAATTGAGTGTTTACATAAGCTTAATAATGGCAATTGAAGAAAAAGAACATGTACAGCAAATTGTGGATAGCTAGAAAAAGAATAATAGGGGTAGACGATGAGCAAGGAAGAAAGATGGGTATACATGTAACAAATGATCAGGTTGAATATCATAATTACCAGCAATGCATATATATGAAAACATTTGATCTTGGAACAGGTACATGCAACTATGTACCTGTTGTACTATAAAAACTTTTTAAAAACTGTTTAAATACATTTAAACAGAAAAGTTTTTTTTTCATCAAAGAAAGAATGAAACAAAATCCAGTTAAAATGACTACTAAATCAAAATGCGTACGGCCTACAGGAAACTAACATGATATCCCGTCCCCACGTTGTTTCTATTCGGGAGTTAAAATTTAGTATGAACAACATTTGTGTTTCCTTCGGAATGCGTTAATAAACTGTAATTCCATCTTTAGTGGTATATTGCTTGCAATATCACTTCTGACATGGATGTATTGTCAAAAATATCTTGGGTGACGCTATATATATATTTTGGTTTTATTAGAAAACTCAGGTGAGTGCGCAAATTATATCATAAAATAAATCCAACATTTCGAGCTAAATATTTTGCTATTTATTATCGTAATGGAACATCCGTGATTAACAACCAATCAAATTCAACTTCATGCAATCAAACTCAGTTAAAGATAGGCTCCAAAATGGTATTTTTTCTAAAACCAACACTCGTATCTCTCCTTAACTGACAAGATTGACGACAAGACTCAATTGATTCCCGATCCCATATTAAACAACAGATGTAGTGACTCATGCCAGACAACAGATTCCTTTGATATTTTAATACAATGGCGACCATGACAATGTCAATCAAACTCGTCGTGCTCACGTTTCACGATTCGCCTGTCATTCAAATATTTCACCAACTTTATTAGCAACAATGGGCTCTTTCTGATAAAGAAAACTAAAAGTTTTCTGAAAATACGCGATTCTTGCTTTCTAAATATTCCTATATCTGTGCATAGGAATAGATATCCCTTTACGTGCGATTTTTTGTCACTTGTGTTGTAAAATTCTCTTATCAAATATTATTATAATAATCACTCTGTGAAATCACTGAAATGAAATACACGAAAATAACCGTTTTGTAATATAATTCTAGACCTGGAATTGCACGCACTATGTATGCTATGGTTTCGTTAAGGTGGATGGTGTATTTAATATCTTCCCCAAGATTTCGTGTAAACATACTTTCATCGATATGGATCAAATATTAAACATAAAAAAGAGGATCACGGTACTCGTTTTTGAGAAATAGTTCATTCAAAAGACCTATTTTTATTTTTTTGCTATACAAAAAAAAGTCATAAAAAATGTCGGAGGAAGACAATATTTATAATTTATTCAAAAATTAAAGATTTATAAGAAGCCTACAGGCCTACGGGAAGGAAAATTCAAAGTGAGAAAAGTTTTGGTATGGAAAATAAACGAAAACATTGTGTCTGTATTTGGTGTTTCAAAATAGGAACTAGGAAAAAATAAATAAAACATCATCATTTGGTGTTTCCCCACGCACTGCGTGGCAAGACGCCGAGGTGGGTTATTTATAAACTTGGGAAAATAGATGAAACATCATATTGTCTGTACTTGGTATTTCCCCACGCACTGCGTGGCAAGACGCCGAGGTGGGTTATTTATAAACTTGGGAAAATAGATGAAACATCATCTTGTCTGTACTTGGTATTTCCCCACGCACTGCGTGGCAGGACTCCGAGATCGTTTTTTTCTCTCTGAATGAGGGCATTGCATTACACGAATTGGTGTAATTTTTTAAACTTGTAAATTGTGCTTTTAATGTTTGTTTTCCTCTATTTTCTGAGCCAAGTTGGAGAAATATTTGAATGACAGGTGAATCGTGAAACGTGAGCACGATGAGTTTGATTGACATTCTCATGGTCGCCATTGTATTAAAAGATCAGCGAATTCTGTTGTCTGACATGATGAGTCGGTACATCTTTTGTTACGGGAATGACCTATGAATCTTGTCTTCATGAAGGAAAGATCGGTGGTTATTACGCACAATACGACATGATTGTTAATCACGTACAATACAATAATTGGGCTACATGAACTTAAATGAGTTTTTAGAAAACAACCAACCAAACAAAATACCAATGCCAATCTTTTGTGTGTTAATTTTCGTCTATTCCATCTAAGATATTTCATATAATGATAAAAATAACATAATAATAATAATAATCATCATCATCATCCATCATCATCATAATAATAAAAACAAAGATCATATTTCATATTCGGAGTTTTACAACGTGCGTGGCAAATAACCGACTTCGGAGTCTCTCCATGTAGTGCGTGGGGAAACACAGATTTTTTGTAATATTCCAAGTTCATATTCGGAATTACTCCAACCCCGCGCCCCTGTGTTTTGCCACACACTGCGCGGGTGATCGTTTTGCTACGCACGGCGTGGGAAAACACCGGCTCCTTAGAGAATTCCCACGCGCTACGTGGAACAACTCCACCGTTGGTGTTTTGCCACGCACTGCGTGAGAAAACACCGGCTCCTTAGAGAATTCCCACGCGCTACGTGGAAGAACTCCACCGGCGGTGTTTTGCCACGCACTGCGTGGGAAAACACCGGCTCCTTAGAGAATTCCCACGCGCTACGTGGAAGAACTCCACCGGCGGTGTTTTGCCACGCACTGCGTAGGAAAACTCCGGCTCCTTAGAGAATTCCCACGCGCTACGTGGAAGAACTCCACCGGTGGTGTTTTGCCACGCACTGTGTGGGAAAACACCGGCTCCTTAGAGAATTCCCACGCGCTACGTGGAAGAACTCCACCGGCGGTGTTTTGCCACGCACTGCGTGGGAAAACTCCGGCTCCTTAGAGAATTCCCACGCGCTACGTGGAAGAACTCCACCGGTGGTGTTTTGCCACGCACTGCGTGGGAAAACTCCGACGGTGGAGTTCTTCCAGAATAGCGAGTAATAAATGATTACTACTATTAGAGTTAAATTTCCAAACTGTAGTGGACCAAAACGATTTCTGTAGAGCCTGGGTATCAATCAAAAGGCTCCATCCACTAGTAAACTGTGAGGAACTATGCGCTCCTGTGTGAAATCTTAGATTTATGACTCTGTTTTCGCCAGTGTGTGTACGGAAATCGCCAGTATGTGTACGGAAATCGCCATGTATACAGGTGTCGCCATGTTTTTGTTCAACTAACTTGTTCAAATGGGCTACGATTGACAACAAAATGACAAAGTTTAACAGTAGGGTGGACTTATTGTTCTTATAATTTCTATCACACGCCATGACTTGATGAATTAGCACTGAAGATAAGTTTGGATAAATCCTACCATATGCAATCCAGCGAGAGAAAAACCCAGCTCGGCAGACGTAGCAGAATTTGGCAGTTGCGGTAACCCAAAACGGACGAGTGAAAAGTTTTCAATTTAATTTGCACGACTTTCATGCACAAATGTCGTGAAAATACCGCCCACAATGTTGGACAGCGTTAAAAACAAGCCAAAATACGAGGATGGAGGTAAGATGGGATTTAATTTTGCGAAAATAAATTGGATATTAGAAACGATAAACTGGGAGAAATTAAAGAACACGTCCGAGCTAATGATGTCACTTCCGTCACTAGGTTTTACACTAGGTCTAAACTCCTAAAACACTACTTTTAAAAAAAAAAAAAAAAAAGGATGGCAGAAATATATGCATTAGGTGTATAAAACAAATATAGACTGCTCTTTATTCGGGATATGGCGAGCAATATTGCCCCTTGATGATCTTGAGACCGCGGGCCTACTATGAAAATATTCTCACCATCTCCCTCTTGAGCAGTCTATGTTTGTATATTACCTACTACGTAAGGTTTAAGAGTTATAGACTAAAAATCAATAAAAAGGGTCAATTTTAGTAGTACAGGGGTCAATTTTTAAGTTGCTCCGATTTGGATAAAAAAATGGTGCAAATTATTGGTGGAGCTCTTAGGATCAAAATAAGGAATAGTTTTGGGCGTCTCAAATGCTTGCTTAAGAACGTAGGGGGAAACAAGGTCAAGCCCCATTGAATGCAATGGGCGTTGACCTTCTGTGCCCCCTACATCGGTAACTAAGTATTTTAGACAGTCAAAACTATTCCTTATTTTAATCCTATGAACTCCATCAATAATTTGCATCATTTTTTAAAAATCTAAATCGGAGCAACTTTAAAATTTGACCCCTGTACAACTGAAATTGACCCTTAATTTTATTGATTTTTGCTGTTTTAGCCTATAACTTTTAAACTTTACGTTGTAGATAGTACAAACTATACCTTTCCTGAATCCTTGTGGTTAGACAAATAACATGGTATACTTTTCAACATGATTGGAATAATTTAAAAATTTGACCCCTGTACAAACTCTGTCTTGGCCCCCTCTCCTTAAGGCACCATTTGCTGCTCTTAAGAATCACGTTTCAGGGGTTCCTGTCAATCTGTCTACATTTAATCAAATCTTTTGTACTTGAGATGTGTTACAAATGTCTGTTAGCTCTCGGGTTAAATCCGTCGAGGGTTAGTGGATTAACCTCGCCGCCAAACATACTAATTTTAAAATTATTGGATTTGGCTTCCATTTTGAATTTGAAGTATAACTTAATGTTACAAGTGCCATACACTTGTTCATTGGATCCTATAGTATATCTAGTAACTCCATAGTTTGATAATATAGTGTTGAATAGATAATTAGGAGGGCGCTCTTACGCACACCGGACCAGAGCCGGAGACTTGACTAAAGGCTAGAACTGGTCACGAATATTTAAATGTAGAATGGCCGTTATTGGAAATTATTGGAAATTAATTGGAAGTGCTCTTCAAAAATGTGTTGTTATTGCTTTAATGTGAAACAAATGATATTCAGTTTTGTGCTACTTTTTGTGATACATCTGGTTTTATATTGAAGTAGAACAATGTAATTGTTTACCACAATTGTATAGTATTGTATTGTATTGTATAACATTGGAAATATTATTTTAGATATAAGTGGGCTATAGAAGTCATTCCACAGTGAAATTTGTCCAGCAAAACTTAGCAATCTGACCCAACCAATCAGAAAAACTCTTACATACTGCTACTACACAATGCTTGGGAAGTGAATAGTCTCATAAGACCCAATATCACTGAATATAGTGTAAGTACACCGCAAAAACTGCGCTGTTTACTTTAACACCATGGGTGTTAATTTTAACTCCCTCCTGGAGTCAATAGGGCCGGGGACTGCACCCACCGGTGTTAGATTTACACCATTTCGGTGTTAAATACCACCATGTTGGTGTTATATTAAGACATGTTGGTGTTAGATGACACTGCCTGGTGTTAATTTTACACCACAGTCGGTGTTATTTATTTTTTAACACCGCTAGGTGCCAAATTGACACTACTGGTGTAATGTAACACTCTCCAAACTTTGGTGTTAACATTTATATTTGTAATGCGTGATATTTTAGTATAAAATGTTTGATTTTGTTAGTTTTTGTTTCTAGTGTAACTGCTTGTTCTCTAACAACTCATAAACGGATCACAAAAATGTATAATTAAATTAAATTTTTTAGGTTTTTTCTTTTTTTAAATTCTAAATTTCAAAACCCAGAAACTACACTATCACGCTTGACGCCGACTCGGTGTTAAAATTTAAAACTCCATTTTTTGCAGTTGCAGGAATCTATGTATTACTACTGGCCATGGTCATGGAAAATGAGACTGACCGCTACTCAATGAGTAGTACAAAAAAACAAGCTGAACAGTGTAAAACACAAAAGGCCACGACTGCCTGTACACACATGAACTGTGTACCACTGCACGGGTTTTTGGTCAATTCAGGATTACTCTTCTTGGCAGAATAAAAATATAGACTATCTGGGACTGTCCTTCAATGCTGTTTTTTGTGGTCCTCATCGAGGGGCTAAGGGGAACAAGTGTAAATGTCATATACATTATTAAAATCATGATACGCGTCTGTTCCCGCAAATAAACTGGCACATTTTCTTTAAATGAATAAAATGTCACTTCAATTTATTTCCCTCGTATCGTGACCAATAGATACGCTAGACTTCAGCAAACAATAAAGCGAAACGATATTCAATTAACGGCCCAAGTATGTGGTATAGAAAAAAACTTCAGTTCATTTTCATCTCGGGAGTGAAGGAACATTGTTATATGTCTGCGGTTGAAGAGAGTCAGGTGTACCGATTACGAAGAAGTATATTTCATGACGTAAACACCAAAATTACTTTCCTCATTCCAAAAAATAAATCTCGAGCTACTAGATTGAGTGTTCAATTAACTTTGACCATATTTTGCATCATTTATTCGAAAAGGAAGACAAGACAAAAAACAAAACATCATGACAGAATGGTTGCTGGGCAAGCTGTGACCCTAACAACTTTGTGAAGAATTAAAGCCGTAAATTTTGCTTAACTACATTTCATATTCAATTTAACGCGTTTTCAGATTAAAACTTAGGGTTAACGACCTATATCATAATGTAAAATGAGTTATGTTATTGTGAAAGAGACGGGTATTTTGTTACTCAAACCGAATCATGGAGGTATAAACACCTGGCTAAACAGAGCTCCGCATACCGGCCCTTGTAATTTCTTTTATAGTGAATGGTTTGTTGAGTACTACATATCCACTGGTCACGGGATATGGGAAAGAGAAGTTGAGGTGATATTTTATTTCATTTGAAGAAAATGTGCCAGTGTTATGCGCGTGGAACCGACAGTTATATGATTTAATCATTTTATTATGGAATTAAATGTTTTTCCTTAGACCCGATGGGGACAACATATTTGGTTATATAGTGGTAATGTTTGGTCTACGCCCACCGAAGCTAATAGGCGAGTAGTGGCGCTTCGAAAAAGTGGCTTAATTTAGGAGTTTAATAGTCCCACCCTACACCGTACACCTACATCATAAATCAATGGAAAGCTTATTATGTTAGATTAGGGCATGATGTGGAATTGCCAATGTGTGGCCGAAGGTGGTTTTTGGGTCATTTTAGTCACAAAAAACATACAGACTCATACAGGAATCTGCTTACCTTCAATCCGATGTTGATGCAACCCCAAATTGCCTGTCTTAGGCAGATGCAGAACCTCCCATGAAAATAGATTACCATAAATATTATTCATTCGATCACCCTGTATGACGTCACCTCCCCAAGTGACGTCATACCAACAATTCCTCTCGCTTTCGTCTGGTTCGACAAGGGCGGTAACGTTAAGTATTTAGCTCCCGGAATTTGTCGAATTTTGGTCAGATTTAGCTCTCGGGTAGTCCTACATCTCTGTGTAAATCTGTTAAATTCATTTATTACGTTTCCCTGGAGATGTAGTTCTTGTCATTTTTCGTTGCGGAGTCGCCGTATTTTAAGGACTTTATTACCTTGACTTTGCGTCGGGTTGTCAACACACAAACC
>JAMKCH010014743.1:0-49620 GCA_023653785.1 Ophioderma brevispina | reverse complement strand
TTACAATTGCACGAATAAGGGAAGTGGGGACGTCCCCAAGGATGCGTAAACTTAGAAACTTGTTATGTTTTTGAGATCAAACATTGTAAAGATAGACAGGGATATTTTCCACAAAGTTTATATATATGAAGTGACGTAATTCGGGTGATGAATGCCGTTGGTTCAGCTAGTGTAGGTTATGTTTATGCATTATTATGTGGTAATAATCTATTGTAGAATGGGATTTGTGTGTATATATTTGAGATTTTGAGCTTAGTCTCGCCGTAAGCAGTTGCAATCAGCTATACAGTTTGGAGTTATGCTAGTATTATCTACAATAATGGTAGATGCTTTTCCCACAGTGCCAGGATTTATTAGATTGTAATTCATGTGAGCAGAGTGTTGTAATTATCCTACTGTCGTCTTTGAAGTCCGAAGTGTTCGGAATCAAAATAGGATTCAATTGTGGACAGAATGAAATCGTGGTGATTTTCTTGGACTGATATATGTGGAATATTATAGGTCGTCGAGGTGATCATGTGGGACCTTGTCGTCTTGAACTGTGGACAAAAGGTTTCTTCAGAACTGAGAAGATTCCAATGGAATATTACGTGAGGATTTATAAAGCGTGGTTTCAATGCTGTTCATTTTGGAGTCTCGCTAGAGGACCTATCATTCGTTGAACTGCAACGCCTCTTCTGAACATTAAGTCTCAGTTATATAAAAGTTGTGGATAAGTGAAAATTTGATTTATCGTGCTGTTTTGGACATACCAAACTGAAAACCAATTAACAAATAAAATCTGTTATAATTATATAAAATAAGAATCACTTGTGCACAAGGCTCATTTGTTTGTGTTTGAAAGGTAGTTCTCTGACCTTTGACGCCTACGAGGACGTCCATAACAGGTAGTAGCAGTAGTAGTAGAGTAGTAGTAGTAGTAGTAGTAGTAGTAGCGTGTAGTAGTAGTAGTAGTAGTAAAAAAAGTAGTAGTAGTAGTTCGTAGTAGTAGTAGTAGCAGAAAGCGTAGCAGTAGCGGTAGCAGTAGCAGCAGCAGCATAGTGGATACAGTAGAATAATAACTACAATAAAATAAATGAATAAAATGAACGAATGAATAAATAAACGTGCATTATTAGAGTAGAGAAATACGCCTAGTTCAAATCTATATATTACCCGGTTTCGTTATCCTAGTCAGCTCAGGAAAACATGTATGATCCATCCTGACCAGCGTGAATGTCCATTACAAACAACAACGTCATAAGTATCTGTAAATTAAATTAAAAGGGAAACTCGTCATGTTTTGCATCTCACTTTACCAAATTGTATGAAATACAAGTTACACTTTAGTTAGTACCAAAAAGATCCGCGAAAAGGTATATTCCCAAAATTGCATCAGCCAATGTTGCTACGCGAACACCTAATAGTAGAGAAGCATAAGAATCTTCATTTTTGAAGAAAGCATAAAACTTGGTATATGACTTCTTTAGCCTCAGAGGGTTCTGAAAAAATAGACCCACAAATTTACGCCACCTGGTGGGCCGCCATATGAGTTCCAAAATGTGCCGCCAAAATCACAACTTTTGGAACCCTATCTTTAATTCTCCAGTAACTAAAACCAAATTTGATGTGTCTAAACCGTGTGTTTTTGATCAATGACATGTTGTGATCTCCGAATTTTCAAGATGGCCGCATGAATTTGTAAAAGGCTTTTCAAATTGCCATTGTAGCCATATTTCAGTCGGTAAGTGCAGTTCTGAGTAAAGTTTCAGGCGTTTATATCTATGTTTTTGATGCCCAGGAACTTTCAGTGATCAAAGATGTGGCTACCAGTATTTGGATTTTAAGATTGCGGCAAGATTTTTAATTAAAAAATATGATTAAATACAGATTCTAGCAGTTATGTCTCTTTGGGCCCGAACAGAAACCTCTATACCACATACAACGTACGCTACCGTGTAATCGTCCAACGGCAGCGCCGCACTAAATTTCGGACGATTAACCACCAACACACGGTGAATCGACACAGTGAATCTCTTAACCCAAATTGTTCTCCAAATGGTAAAAGAATACAATATTCCCGAGACCTTGCTTGCAGGTGGATAAACACTTGTGGGTTGCATCTTACGGTCACGCAGGGTAGGTGCTGATCGCTGGCGTATCCCCCTTTCACTGATGAGAGGGAAATATACCCGGTATCGATATAGACGGGAGATACCAGCCAAATTTAATCCGATTTTTACTTATGTGTGGTCTTGTTATTATATTGTATTGGCCAGTACTTGGGCATCTGAAAAACAAAGTCTTAAGTGTCGCGAGCGGTGGAAGTGACGTCAGAGGTCAATGACTTCTAAATTTGCATGTTCTTCACCAAATAATATTTTTAACGCCACTGATCACATATAAAGAGTAACATAACAAATGGGTATCATTTAAAGAGAATAAAATTATACTATTCGATGATATCAAAATTTGCGCTATTAATGAAGCAGTAGCTAGTTATAAGGCCAAAATGATGATTTTTGAACTTTTTGCTATTTTTTGCCTTATGGCGAATATAAATTAAAATTTGTCCATGAAGCGATCAATATTTTTCTTCATAATTTTTCCGAATATTTGCCTCTATTATTGGACATACAACCCTGAGAGAAAAGTGTTCCCTTTTATACTTTTTGCGTAAAAAACTGTATGTTAAGTTGACCACACTAAATTCCGACTTTTAACCAATTTTGCTAATTTAGTTGTTTCCTATGACAACAATAATGATCGTTATATGCACCTTCGAAAAAAAGTCTGGGAATCGTCATCAGGCGAATATGATAATGGTTCATAAAATATATAAAAAAGGTTCTTCAGGAAACCATCAGAACCTTTCCGGGGGATGTAGGACCTTAAATGGGTCTGCAAATGGTTCTAAATTTGTGAGGAAAGCTCTATGAAGTATACCTCTCTCTCTCTCTCTCGAACGGCCAACAAAATTAAAACAACCCTCTGAAGAACCATTAACGGGTTCAATAAAGGCAAAAATGGCTCTTAAAGGTGTATGACGACATTCTGGTTTTCATGGGTTCATTCACCATTACGGTGCACACTTTTTCTTGGTAGGCAATTGCGCCCCGACTTCCGAACTTGGAAACTAATTTTGTCCCTCAAAGTAGGCCTTTAGGAATGAAAGTCTTGAGGAAATTTTAGGTTTTGGAACTAAAACCGGCTATAATTTGTTTCAAGAGGCAAAATTTCCCCAAAAGAGACCTAAGAAATGAATTCGGCTGCAATGGGGTCTTAGAAACGCTGGAGGGGCATAACATTGGGTCTGAGGGGCCGCACAAATACCTGTAACAATTCTCTATGTCAGTGCCCCCGGGTTAACCACACAGTCAGCATGCAATATTCAATTATTATACAGACGACATCACTCAGATGGTTATCCGGGGCACTGGTTTGGGGTGTATAATAATTATTAATAGGGCTGGTTTTGATATTAGAGTGTATCGGAGCGCATAGCTCTGTAGCAATGGCGCGTATGTTCAAGGGTATTATGTTTGATAGAGATTACGTTTGCAGGGGAAGTTTTTTTTTATTCTTTTGGGTTTTTTTTTTTTTTTTTTTTTTTTTTTTTAACAGAAGCATGATTGATGTGACATTTAGGGCCACGAATATTGAAATCTAAAATGACGTTATTGAAATTACAATATTGACAGAGGGGTTAATCCATAACCCCGACGGATTTTGAAACAAATATTTTTTCTTAATTTATCATGATATACTAAGATCTTTTGAAAAGGTTTAAGAGATGATTTTTAATATCACTGGGACCGGACTGCCATAGTAAATGCATGTAGGAAGTTTCACAAATTACCGTTTGAAATCCCCAATGCCCAAATCGAGCAGATCGTGTTACCATCCCTGTTTACTAAGAAACCCACATATAGATATGTGACATTTGTTTATGTGTGTGGCGCCCCTGTTGTGTAAGGAGAGAAAACGGGCCGGCAGAGCCCCTATACTTGCCACAGGGAATTTCGTTTTCTGCTCGAACTTTGGTTTCAAATTAAATATACCAACATTCCATATTAGCATGCTTGCTAATGCTACAGGTGTATATTGTAACCGATTTAGATCAAGAAAGGTTTAGCAAAGTAAATTTTGACCAGATTTTAGTGGTCTTCATTGAACGGGACTGTAATATTGTGCCTGCACAGAAAACAAACAGAGGGCGTCTATGAATGTAAATATGTGCCATCATAGTCACATCATCTATAGTCTCACATTCTTGATCGATTACGCGTGACAACGGAGATACAGAATGCTTGTGCTTTGCCGTATTGTAGAATTATAAACGGTAACGAGATGAATAGTTGGTGTCACGTGTCAGGGACCAGGTCACGTGTTCAGGCATCGGTATCAGTTTGATCTTAGGGGGCGACCGAGATATATAAAGCCGACTATGTTAAATCAAGGTTGTACATGACCCTCTGCAAAAGGATATAGTTTTCAAAAGCACCGTTTGCATTAGTCTAAACAGTACAAAAGTTACCTTTTCCCATGATTCAAAAAACCGACGTACGATGACGAAATCGGTTGTTTTTTTTCCAATGTAGGGATTACGTAGTCGTTTTTACCTGAATGGGTTCCCCCGAAGCACAAATAATAAAACAATCAATGCCGGACGTCATCAAATCTGATTTTTCCAAAAATTGGCTTTATTCCTATAAAATTCCTTTTTAGATTCAACATCTGTATATTGTTTCTTTAAATAATTAAGATTCATGTCCCGCATGAAAGTGAAAAAGATGGGTCCATAATTGTCTACAAACTGAAAACATAGTCAGCCGGCTAAATACCCTACCGTGGACTGTATGAGCGCAGACGGATCCCCGTATTAGTTATAGTAGGCTTAGGCTTACAGCCACTTGCGCGCGGGGGGCGGGGGGGGGTTATGCGTCGAGTCAATCCCACAATGTGGCAGTTTTTGGAAATTTACCTGAATAGGGTCATGTGATCCCACGAAAATCATATTTTAACACATAACCGACCATATGCTTATTTTAGCCCACAAAGCGTTTGTACTTAGAATTTTTAGCATGATCATGAAATGTCTTGTGGTTCTTAAACGTTTGGAAAACTTTTTATCACTAAGAACTACATGTTTCATTACAGTAGAGTACAGGCAACATTGCATTGACATTGTGGGATGATTCAAAACACCCTCTGGAAATCAATGTACAGGTAGCCTACTTCATGTTACTTATTAAATATCCATGCAGCATCCAAACTGTAGACTGGATCTTTTCCTATATTTACTGGCCAGTTTCATCATCTTCACTATCTTCGCAGAAGAAATGAGTCATCCTTACTGAAGCTCACCATCTTGGGCGGACGTTGAAACAGAAGGGATCTGATTGGATTTGATGGTTAAGTAGGATTTAACTCATATCCCTGGGTGCATAATTAAATGACATATCTAGCATCATTCAGACATGCAAATTAGAATGTCCATACATCGAGAAGAGAACGTTTTCAGGGTTCAGACAAATCTTTGTCAACAGTTAGAGCGTCTCCCAACTTGAATCATGAATGCGATCAATATTGCCCATTGTTTTTACCATAAGCTTCGGTTAAAGCCACATTCGATGAATACGTGTAATCCGGGCAATGCAGCATCACGGTTTGCCAAAGACGAGATGTCAATCGTACATTCTGGTTGTTACCCGTGCTTTTCCTACATCCATCAAAATGCTGAAATTAAGATGGTGCAGCAGCAGTATGAATACATATTACTGGTGGATGTGGGGCATTCTCAGAATGAGTTTCACATGGAACAGGGTGTGCGTGTCCACTTCATGATGGTCACATCTCAAGTCTTGCATGAACAACTCTCGTCACAACTTTGAGTATAGCAGACCTCGTCAGAGGCTAGGTAGTAAAGTGTGATTGCTAGTGTTGAAAATGACTCATCCGCTTGCCAGTTCCCTTACCAAGAAATGGGAATGTTGTCTTGAAGGGACACTGATAACTAACCACTGTGGAAACTGAGGCACTCTTTTGCCCCCTGCACCAGCGCTCCCTCGTGGTCTTCCGGGGGTTCCGGGATGCCCGTTACAATTCTTTCATCATTCGAGGCGCATCAAGCTGTCGCATTGATGTGTACTGAGTCGCAAGTAGCGTGTCGTTCCAATATAATTTAGCAACACCGCCCAATAGTGAAGGCAATGGGAATACTGTTCTGGACAAAAACATAGCATCTATCAGCTATATAGATCACGTAACATAAGCTTTTTGATGGCTTTCTCGTCGGAAGAGTATTCCTTTTCCTCAAGCTCATCAAGGTTACTGTATCGTTTTTCACTTTCTATGCTTGGTGGGCTTTTAGAGAGTGCATATTTTCTTTTCGTGCATCGCGAAATTCCTCACACCATTCAGCTCCATTGTCTTCAAAACTAAAGGAGAGCATGGCAACTTCACCTGATCTGAGGTTGCATACAGAACAGTTTGTCATCATTCGTTTCACTGGAAACGAGCATGCTCCTTTGCCGATTCAGTACGCACCATGTGCGAACAGCTATGATGGCGTCTCGAGCATCAAGATCTACAAGGGTGTGTCCCAAGGAGACAATGAGGGAATTTTCAGGATTAGTGGTTGGTTGCAGGGGCAAATGAAGTCTTAAAATTCCAAAAGTGTTCGTTATCAGTATGTCCTTCAAGAGAGTGTTTCCAGGTTTCTTGATCGGGAAGGGCAAGTAGGTGAGTATGTTTCAGCAAGGAATCGCACTGTATATCTAGCCCCTGACAAAGTCTGCTATATCGTCAAAAGTTGTGAATGATAGGAGGACAAGGGACCATTGTTGATCATATCTGACACGATAAACCAATGTTAAGTATTACAGGTTTCTGCCTAGTATATTCTCATTTACAAAACCACCATCAAGAAAACTAACATTTCTTCGCTATCATACAACTATTGAAATCTGTGCATTTCACCCTCGTTTGAAAATAACGACAAAAGGTTTGGTACCATTAGTATTACGTTTTGGGAGGGTTCCAATAAAAAGTTGTCGTCGGGGGACATGATTCACAAACATATTGTCCGCCACTTTTTTAAATGAAATGAATAATGCCGAATATTGTTCATCAGGGTCAAATCCGCAACTTATTTGCAACTGAGTTTTTGGCATTTGCAATACAACCAAGATGATATCCACGGTTCCATATTGTAGATCTAGTAATTGGAGATGTTGAAAACAAAATAAATTTGGATTGATAATTTGTCATTTGCCAATAAAATTGTGTAATCTTATCAAATCCAAGAATTTTTTTCAAGTTGGGAACTTAATGATCTTGTTAAGTCCGCAATGATTGAGTAATAACAAACTTTAATGAACTTTTTAGAACGGTATATTTTTGGAAACTATTAATTGAAAATGGTTATTGGACAGACAGTAGCTGCAAATTTTTGGGCAATCCGAATTTTGTTTAGGGGGTTAACTTACAGAGGCCCAGGTTCACTTATTTTAACAATAAAATCTACAAATTGCTCAGATTCTGCCGCCACTGCTGGAGAAGGCTCCAAGGAATACGTGTCTGAATATCCTCCCTGTAAATTTTTTTTCAGAACGCCTAACATGTAACACCTTTTGAACACCTGACAAAACGTGTTCATTTTAACTTTTTTTTGATAACTACTTCCAGTTCCTTTAATTTTGTAAAGAATCTTCAGAAAACTAATTAAATTATTACAATCGACATAATTTTTTGGCTGCCTCAGAGTAAAAATAAAAGTCAGATTGTTCGGTTTTCGTCGGAGTCCCGCTGCGAACACATCAGACACCTTTAGAACTGGCGTCTGAACCATGGTTTTCAGTGCGTCTGAAGTGGTTCATTTCACTCAGATTATTTCTGAAGCGTGAACACTTCAGACGCCTGAGTGAACACCTTCAGACGCCTAAAAAAATGCCAAGGTGTAAGGTGTCGATGTGTTTCTCGCGAATCCGACGAAATGTCACTTTTTATTTTTACGCTGGGCAGCAAAAAATGGAATCTATATTTCGATTGTTACATTTAATTAGTTTCTTAATTACTTTTCACATGCATTTAGGAACTGGAAGTATTTTATCACAGAAAACGTACAATGAACACGTGTCACTTTGTTCAAAAGGTGTGTACATTTTAGGCTTCTGAAAATTTTACAGTGTAGAAGACTTTTTTTACTCATGTTAAGGGACAATCTTAGTTGCAATTATGTGAATGATACGTCATTTTCAGCACATTATATGCAACCCAGGGATTGAGTGGAAACCTAGGTTGTTTATACACAAAAACGTTTTTGCCCCCAAACGAGCTTCTTATGTTGAATGAAACCAGAATGTCCTCGACACCTTTAGAACCGTTAATGTGTTCTCCAAAAGGTTGTTTTCTAGAGGTTCAAGAGAAAGGTACTTCACAGAACTTTCTTCAAAAATTTTAGAACCCATTTGCAGACCCTTGAGGTCCTACAGACCCCCGAAAGGTTCTGATGGGTTCTTTGAAGAACCATTTTTATTCAAATTTACTGAACTTTATCCTATTCACCTGAATGACAGATTTACAACTTTTTTCGAAGGGTGCAATATAACGATCAAATATGTATGTTGTGCAGAGGAGACCACAAGCCTAAAATTAGACAAATTGGATAACTACTACTCAAATTGATTTGGTCAAACTTAAATACCATACGCACACACTATAAAAGGGAAACACTTTTCTTCTCAAGTGTAAGTAGGATATATATAGAGTCAATTTTGGGAAAATGGTTTAAGGACAAATATTGATAGCATTCATGGACAAATTTTCATTTTATATTCAGCCAGTAAGGAAAAAATAGCAAAAAAGTTGAAAAAATCTCACTTTGTGGCCTATAACTAGCGACTGCTTCATTTAATAGCACAAATTTGAATATCAATCGAATATGATAATTTTATTCTCTTTAAAAAGTGTACCCATTTGGTATGTTTATCTGTTATAGGTATCATTAGCGCTAAGAATAGCTAGATTGGTGAAGAACATGCAATTTAGAGTCATTGACCTCGCCGTCACGTTCCATCCATCCAAACCACCGCTCGCGACACTTAAGACTTTGTTTTTCGATGGGCCCCCAAGGATGGTCTTACAATATCATAACAGACACCTGGTAAAGAAATCAGATTACATTGCTTGGTATCCACCTCCCTTTCCTAATACATATGGTCATTAATTGACTGAATGGACATCAAAAGTATTCTATCAAATTTTGGAACAATTCTGGGGGGCCCCCCCCCCACAAAAAGCCCCCAAAGCAATTTTACATCTTTTAAAAGGTGCAACTTCGCCTAACAGAAAAGGATTTCACATTGTGGTAAGCCATACATGCATATCATGGCCACCCTGAATCACAGAACTCACTTCTCAGCAGCTGCCGGAACAGAATCAAACATCTACTATGCAACCTAACATAATCTTATCACGGTTTCCTTTTTTGCACTCTTCCCGCGACCATCTTATAGATGTATTCGAATGTTCTTGGCACCATGGATTGCCTGCTAAGTTGCGTTTTATGTTGTTGCTATCTTCCTCTTGTCACCGAATCCCCCCCCCCCCGGGGGGGGGGGGCGCAGTGTATTCAAAGGTGTATATGATGCGTGAACATGACTTCCGAAATGTCACCCTAAACAAGTATTTTCCGGCCTATTAAAAAATCCCTAAACAGCATTTTTGTGTCTGTTTTGGCTACCATAAACAAGTCTTTGGTCAGTTTTTTTTGCTATTCCTAAAACAGCGTAAGCATGCATTGTGTTGATACTATACCCTCATTCTAGTAGCTGGCTAGCTCTGAGGCTTCAAGGTCCAATTGAGTCCATAGTTCTTTGAAAGGATGCTCTAGTTCTCTTTCAGTTCATCAATTTTAATATTCCATTTTTAAAAAAAGTAAAATTTGAGCAAATTTGAAAAGGCGACGAAACTGGGTTATTTTGATGAAATCTGCACTTGTAAATATAAAATTTTGGGCATAAAAAGTGGAATTACTACAAGTGTCAGGCATGAGGTGTCTGCAAGTTTTTTTCATATCAAATATTTTTACAAACTTAGAAAACCAAAAGACTCCTAAGTAATGAGTATTGATATAAAGAAACACTTCACGACGTGGAGACATATTGGTTTAAATCCAGGAAAAAAACAGAAGTGTATCAATCATTTTCAAGACCCACCATCATCATCATCATAATCTTTGCAAATGACATCCCGCTTAACTCTGTCGTTGGTGCCAACCATTTTCAAATTACTACAAGACCCTTTATTCTTCTTGAAACATATATTTGGAAATGTTTACCAACCCAGAACAGACAGAAAAAATACAAAGTGTGGCACCAACCACGACTTATCACAGTCACTTTACCCCAAAGCATATATTTTACTTCTCCAACAGTTTAAGGGTAATGCTTTCTCAATTTGCATGAATTTGGGGATTAATGAAGTCAAAAAGAGCATTAGTATCAATACCGAAATGAATCCCCAAAGTTTCAAAGTGTTTGTCTCCAACTCAGTCCGGCTTCTTCAATGGCTGAAAATCAGACCCTGCCAATGTGGATGGCCTCAGATTTTGAAGGTTAATCCTTTAATGTACGAAGCAAATTTATCCAGTGTATTGAAAAGGGCTTTGAAAGATTACAATTCCAATGTAGGAACATATTGTATCACTAACGCAAACTATAATTTTCGTTGTCAACTTGCCCACCTTAAACCCATTTATTTTAATCATTACTACTCTGCGTAACACCAAGTTTCAATGGCAAGAAAGGAACAGATAAATAAGGGCGCCTTTGAACTTTTCCATGATTGTATGATCATAGTTCACTAAGAAACTCTTCCTCTTCCTGATGTTCTAAAATGTTTTTGAACCATGAAATAACAATTATCACCTAAATTGAAACGACCTAAGACATCAATACAAAGTATCTCAACATTGTCAAATTCCTTTTCATTCTAACAAAACCATGGACCGTTGAAATGCCCTTTTATATCAACATTATTCAATCAGATCAAAAACCAATACTACGCTCTTACATAAAACCATTTTGGTCTTCATAATAATATCATTTTAGAGAACAACCAAGTTTTAAGATGTTGAGTCCCCCTTTTTTTCATAATAAAATTTATAGTCAGTTTTTCACGGAGATAATGGGTGTAATTTTAAATATAAGTACGGTCACGACCTTTTTTTTGGGTTGGAAAGTGATAACGCCATTTTGTTAGAGGGGGACAGAATTCCTTGCTCAACACAGAAGATATTATTAAGTCCGCTATATCATGAAAACAATGTAAAAATTCCACTTGAAGGCCCTCCAAACCACAAGATTTTATTGTGTCACATTAATTACACATTCAAAAGTATATCTGCCTTGAACTAACCATTCAGAACATTTACTTTCTTCTGAAAGCTGTGGGGTAATCAATCTAATCAAAAAAGGAGCATGCAGCCTGCTTTAGCCATTGTATAAAATTGGGAAAGTAATGATTACATAAAACTGTGCAGTTTCTTTAAAATCAGTTAAGGGGGCCATTATCCTGAACAAGACTCCGAATGACTTTCTTTTCAGAGGAGCACTTCTCTAAACCTTAAAATATTAGTACTCTTTTCCCCCTGCTTGTCCATGCACTTTTATTATTCTTGATCTGACACCAGCACTATCTGTTTGTATTATACAATTTCCCAACGCACTCTTTCGTCTTCAGGTACAAAAAACAATGGTTTATTGTATAAAAAGGGTGACTCAGGATTTGTTAAATATATATTTTTTATGTGTATTAACAGTGGCCTATCTTGGGGTGCTATCGGGGCTCGCGCCCCCCGGGTTTCATAGCCAAAATATGAAAATCAGCCCTATTTTCGGCTATTAAAGGTGTTCCACCTCGAAACCAAGGCCAAAACCCACGGTCTGGATACGCCATGGATAATAAATCGTCACCAAAATGATAAATTCAAACGTTTTGAGATGAATCGTTTTTTTCGTTTGGACGTAGGAATGGCGTAAAAAAAAAATATCCAGATTTTGAGTTCTATTGTTGTTATTTTCGTGAAGAATATCGGTTTGAGCTTAGCTATTTCACACAGGCGATTATAATTTAATGTGAACAAGCATTATGTATAATTTGAAAACACTTGATTTTTTTTTTAGAAATAAGGGCGCCATCCTCGGGAAATCTCGCGAAAGATCTGAGCAAAACAACTGTTTTTAAGGGAGTTAAGAAAATCAAGGAAACTAATATTGTGATCATTACTACTGTACTAGGTTAGGGCCCTACCGCTCCATACTGGAAACAATCAAGACAAGTTATGGAAATATTCAGTTACTGTTGTTTTATTTATGTTTAGCAGGCCGCAGAAGGAACAATTTTTTGATATGTGAACTGTAAAAATCCTTATTTCTCTCACTATTAGCCCTTTGGAATATGGTAAGACAACTGAAAGGTGCTGGCATGGAATATTATACCTCCCAACTATGTGATATCAACGGAATTCTTTTTGTTTTTTTAATATTTATTTACTGGAACAATCTCAAACAGTGAGGTTTAGGCTGAGCTACAGTATTTCGAATGGTTTTGCGATCTGTCAATGGGTTCCTATTTAAATGCAGATGACAGAGGGTATGTCTATGCTTGTCTAATAAAGTACTGTGTTAAGGGTGTAAAAGCCTGTGATAATAGCATGATTTATTCAAAATACCTTTTAAGGATGTTACATGTTTGGGTCAAAGGATTTCCTTATATCGAATGTTATCTAGTTTTCTCTTATCTCTTATATGGAATATGTTTCATTCACTTATGCTAAGCCTGACATCAAGTCACTTCTTTTGAGATTATTTTCTTGGATGACGGGGAGGGTGTAGAAAGTTAGCAAGACGGTCATCCATATACAAATGTTGATTGCTTTTGTGGGTTAACTCCATCAAATTTATTCTGCATTCATAAAATAACCCAGATTTATCTCCTGGACATTGATTGGCTTGACTACCCGTCATAGAATTTAATGTGACTCCATGGACAGGTCGCAAACCGATTGCTTGGTTTAAAAAGAGTAAACTTGGTGAATACTTACCCATAGAATGATGTTTGTTGTAAATTAAATAAGAAAATGAGCATTCTGATCACATATGGTTGAGATATTATACCACTTAAAAGGCAAAACGGCGAGTAAATCAGGGTCCGGTTTCTTTTGTCTCACTCTATGTAATGGTCTTTTTATGGAATTATTATTCTTCTGACACATTTTGTTTGTAAGAACATGGTATTGGCCGCATCTGTCTCTTATATGATGAATGAAAAGTCGATATTAGTCCATAGATTCTATCTGAATCTTTTATTCCAGGTTTAATAAAAATATTGGTATTTGGGGTGTGATTAAAAAATGCCAAAAATGCGCTTTTTCCCGAAAATTAGGAATTTATCGTACCTTTTCAGCTAACAACATAATATAAATTGATATAGGTTTAAATTTTGGCTACATAGAAGTACAATTTCTGCTTTCATTTTGATACAAGCTCATTCTCCTGGGCTGTAAATAAAGGTTTTATAGACAAAACATGATTTGAGGTGATTTCTTCAAAAATGTTACTGAAATAGTAAAAAGTCAATTTTTTCACCCACAACCCGCCCCGTCGCCTGCTGCATGCAAGACTTCAATTTTCGGAGTCAGCGGAAAATTTTGGATAAGAATAACCTTCTCAACCATCTACCTCCGACGGGGCAATAAAACCTTGCTAGCTGAGGGCCTAATACTATATCACAATGTCCCTAATCAGACCTAAAAGGACTTATTTTCGTTCATAAAGAGTTTGTGATCATGAATTTATTTACGCACAATATACAAAATTGTCATAAACGTGCGTAACAGCGATGCTTCACACTTTGCTAGATATTAACCTGATATTTTGTCGACATGAAAAATATTGGGGGCGGCAGAAGATTCTACTGAGATAAGATGCCCATATACACACACCTACCCTACGTTTCATTTTCTAATGTCTATTTTAGGTCGGCATTGATGCATCTTCCATTTTCCATACTTGAGTCACAATTTGCCCCAAAGTCAGTCCCAAAAAGGCCATTATTTAGTTTCATGAGAGTTGTGGTGATCGCGAATTCAATTTATACGCACAAATATACAAAATTGCATAAACCGTGCGTAATATTCAAGATCCCACAATCTTCTTGCAGTGAATAATAATAGTAATATCATCTTGTTACTCGTCTCCCCAAAAGTTAATTCTGAACATTTCATGACACTGCTCGCGTCATTTTCTCTGAAATCTCTATATACCTATATCCACTTTCCTCTATTCACTTTGAAGAGGCGCTTTTAAAAAAAAAATTTTCGGTTTTTTTGTTTTTTTGTTATAAGCAATTGCTTTTATATTGTTAGTTTTTTTTTTTTTTTTTTTTTTCTCGCAGACCTTTGTACTTTAGATTAGCTACACATACGTTACATATAGGCCCGACAGTCCAGATGAAAGGGACATCGGCTTTTTTTTTTTTCAAGATATAGATAATCATCCGTCAGTTTATAGTGCATTTCTGCAATTCATGCAATGGTTCTGTTATCGCCTATCCTTTGCCCTGCGAGGCATTAGAAGACACTCAACAACTCCTACTCAGCCACTTCGAAGACGGCAAACCGATATTTTTGTGTTTTACAATTAAGGATTTTGATCTAAATGAATCATAAGTTTTGGTACTGATAATTTCTTTTTCATTAATTGTCCGGCAGCATCATATAGGCCCCCTCCGTTAATAAACGCCCCGACCCGACCCGGAATTCGGAATCGGTTCGAATGGGGAAATTTTCGGGTTTAGAGGCGTCCGCAGGGTTCTATTCTAGTGTTAAACTGAGGCTTGATGTTAAGCGTATAAATTTGTTATATTTGAATGGAATTGGATGGTGAGACTTGGAGGCATAAGGTCGTGTGAAATGTGCTAGAGTAAGCCTACAAGTATGTGAAATGGGCGGCCATAATGGAATTTGGAATATTTGTCACATTATTATGGACATCGAGTTTCATTAAAAGATAATAGCATACAAAACCATTCTGTTTTTCCTTCATGTCCTGTCTCTAATTACGCTTAGATGTGTGTAATGTTGATCTCCGAGTAAGGCAATCAAATTAACGTTAATGGCAATGGATTCCTGAGCATTCAACAATGTTTACGAAGGCGAGAAAGAGGCATGTGTTGTGTACATGAGGGAAAAATTAATTATAGACAACACAGTAAATATTGGGTTAAAAAGTACAAGATTTATGAGATTTGTGAGAATATAGGCCTATAACGAACATGGGTTAGGGAAAGGGAAGGAGTTAAACGAAGTACACTTCTGTACTCCTGGCTGGGGATTTTAACAACGAATGACAACACGAAAACGAGTGGAATCACTCTTTTTGGAGAGATTTTCACTTTTTGAGTGGAATTTGGCTCTTTGAAAGTACAAACCCCACTCATTTTACTCTTTTGAGAATTGCATCTTTTTTGTTTACATTTAGCGAGTATGTGGGATAAATCGGCACCGTACGCTGGGCAGAGGCCACACTTTGTTTAAAATTAGATGTGCGCGGTGAATAAGGACGATTAGGGAAACGGAGAACTCAGTTGAAGAGATTCTCATTATGTTGAAAGTGAAGCGACGGCGATATAAAACTCGTAAGTGATTTGTCATGCACATAGACAAACGAGAACATCGCAGTGCAGAAGTGCAATTCGAAGTTTTATTTTTAACAGTGTAGGCCTATATCCTGTAAACCTAAAAGAAGTTAATTACCCATATAGTGGGTGCAGTGTATCTGCGCTTCCAAAAGGTCCTTATGCCCAATACTGGATGAGTGGTTCCGGCGTTTAGGAGTTCGCGTGGAGCAGCCTTAGTGATATGATCTGATAGGTAATCACATTTTTAGTCCCCTATATACAAGATATAAGCTTAAAGTCCATGCATATTTTACCATCGATATCTGTCCGTTGAAGGGGCTGCCCCCCCCCCCCAGGCTCTGACCTCTGCCTGCACATCGTGGTAATGGCATGCAAGAAGATGATAAAACACCGATATTGGTCGATGCATGGAGTAATAGATGGACAGCTCTCCCCAAAAAACGTATTATCAATACTGCCCGCCCCCCCCCTCTTCAAAATGCTATACGGCCTACCTGTCCGAGGGAAAGGACGTAAGATAGGTGACACCGATTCAATGTCCGATTTTTATTTATTTTTTTTTTCTCTCCCACATGGAAGCATATCACCAAAAATATTTGATTACAAGTTTGAGTTAAAAAGGTCCAGCCTTTGGATAAAAGCAGAAAATGTGCACTATATTGCCCATAGGGCAGTGTAATGTCTTAGTAAATATCAATTTTGATCAGTATGTGGGTGTATGGGGGATCGAGGTTGTCGACCCCCCGGGTCCCCACCTTTTTGTATTATATCTAACATGAATATGTATCAACTATGATCCTGATTCTTGTTATTATTTGTCTAAAATATTTGGGTATTGATGATTATGTTTTATTTGTCTAAAATACTTGGGTATTGTATCCTCTATGCGTTGTATCATAATATGAACATGTTCTGAATGAAAGAAATAAAAAAATCTGAATCTAAAAAAGTTACAAATCCATGCAGAGTTTTGTTTGTGCTCCTCACTCAGAGCACACACGGCGCGGCGACAGTATGAAAAGGGGTCACCCCGGGCGCGATCCCGGAAAAATACCGTGTACAGTAAAAACCGTGGCATAATCAGGGATCGGGTGCCCATTTATTTTTGTAGACGACTGGTAACAACCTACATACGTTCGTTCCCCCTTGGAACGCGATTCTGCATGAGTGGTTTCCACTGGTTTCCTATTGTCATCCACGCTCAAGCACCCTCACAGGACAAACGAACCCGTTCTTTCGAGTTCAAATCCGGCTGTGGAACTCGTCGAGATACCTGGAGCTATGCATTGATTCTACTGAGGGCGGCGCTAAAAAACGATTTTTCCAACAAATTTTTGTGCTTTGATCGTAGATTTTTTTAACGATTTAACTGGCGAATTTTACTGGTTACGTACCTGACATTCCAACATGCTGTCACAAATCATTTCCCAAAGGTCATTTTGACCAAAGTGACCTTTGTTAAACTAAATCCACTGAGCTGGGGTTACAAGCAGCTGGCATCATAGCATGAATGAAGATTATTGATCATGCATATTCATCAGACAAATCTCTCTTTACAACAGGGCATGTAACATCCCAGAATAAATTAAGTAACAAACTTTGAAAAAGTATATACTGTCTTTATGTGTAGAATTCTGGGATGATGGTTAGCTTATAATGAGCTTTTTCATTCTGAGGTGTGTTGTAAAGCAGCAAGCATCAGTAACTCAATTTTTATCGATCTCCTGTATCTCCATTATGTAATTCATATTAAGAAGATACACATATCATTAAATCGGTAAAAACTGTTAAAACTATTTTTGGAGAGGTCTGTAACATTTATTTTTGAGAAAAGTTTGCTTACATTATCAAACCATTTATTAACTATAATAATCGTGTAAATGTGACAAATCAACATAAGTACCAAAAGGTGACGAAATGAAAAAACACTGTTTTAACGGCCCGACCGACCCTGATTTTTCAGTTTTGCAGAATTTTTTTTTTTTAGTTTTTCAAAAATCATGTAATCAGCCCTGTTTTTAACCTAAATTGATCATTTTGGCTGATTTTTTTTTTTGTTGAAAACATTTGTAAAAAATTTTTCATTTTTGTTTTCACTTAATTTTTCAGATTGTGGGCTATTTTAGGCAACTTTTGACAAGAAACAAATTTTAAAAAAGAAAAACAATTTGCCCGACCAACCAACCGACCCTACTCTTAGGCCTCTCGCCCGTCAAACTGGGTTTGTCCTTTCTTTTTTCGTCGCCTAAGGGCATATCCTCAGCAACATTTTCCAACAGAAACTATATAGGCCTATCAAGACTGTGCAGAACAGGCAATTAACAAGATTCACAAGACTTACAGGGCCCCATTCAAGGTTTTTTGGGTTATTCTTTTGTCATGCAAATTCTTTGTAATCTGTAAATCTTGACAGTCGGGAACTTGACTGTATAAGAAATCACCAGCGTTCATGATCATTTGGCTCCTTTTACAAGATTTGAGGGATTCTCTTGTTTCTTCAGCCCAGAAAATCCAGTATTGTCCCTGCAAATGTGGATCGGAGTACAATTCTTGGTTTGATTGGAGAGTAAGTGCAGTGGTCATTTGGTTGTTTTTCTTAATTTTGGGTGTCTATATTTTTTTCATACTTTAAGATGCTATCCGCAGCCCTGCCTAATGGGTAGAAAATTATGAGTTGATTGGGTTATGTAGTGATGTTGTTTTTTTTTCTTTTGTTTTTTTTCCTCTCATCTTAATTTTGGGTTTCCACATTTTCTTCAGCCCTAATTAAACACAATCTGTGATTCACATAACCAAAGCAAAGAATCCCCTATGTGCCCTCTTGCATAGGACACAAAATACAACTGTGACTAGATAACCACATGGCACAGGTGTATATTATACATGTAGCTCAATACTTCAAGAGGGACCTTCCTTAACATTTACAGGCATAACTTGTCATATCAAGCTTAATTTAATCACTTAAATTTGGTGTTGATTAGATTATAACACAATAGCTCATCCTTTGTTCAAACCGACTTGAACCATTTCCGTGCACTTAACTACAATTTTGAGCCAATCTTGATCAATGTCCAGCAATCTTGGATAAATCTGTAACTAAACTTGCTGATCTTGAGATTCAGGACTTTCCTTGTATATCATATCAGGCTTGGTCAGGGTTTGGTCCAGGGCTTTGGCCAATAAATTGGAAAGACCAAAATTATTTTTGATAGGGTTAAATGTCAGTTCGTATATAGCAGGGCAATGGCAATCTGAAAAGATAGGTCAAAGGAAAATAATAGCGAGGGGGTTATAATAGGGGAGTGAATGAGAGAGAGAATGAGAGAGAGAGAGAGAGAAAGAGAGAGTGTGAGAGAGAGAGGGGAAACTGAGAGATGGGTTGGGATGAAGGTAGGTTGAAGAAGAAGCAAGTTAGAAGAGAGCAAATGCGCACACAAACCAGATAGATTAATGATGGAAACTGTTGTTTACTGCTAATGTTTAGATTGATCCATTTAATTAATGGGGTTGAGGTAGTGGCTGTATTGTAAATACTCAATCGAGGACCACAAAAGAGCGGCTAAACAATTGCTAGAGATAGCTTCCATTGCTGATAAAGATTGACAACTCTTGCCAAGACAACAAATGTGTGTAGGGCACATGTGGTCCAGTGGATAAGAAGGCCGACTCATCTCTGAAGGTTGTGGGTTTCGAGCCCCGCTGTGGCCCAATGTGTTGTGCACTTGGGCAAGGCACTTACCTCACTTGCTTCGTCGACCCAATCGTATTCGGGTATCCTGTTAGGGGGAATATTACAATCTAAGTGCTGATATGGATGTGCGCTTCGCCAGCTGCCGGCCCAGAGGAAGGCGAAATGAATTGTGACGCTTTCCCCCTGATGGCACGCAATAATAATAGGCTTGCGCGTTGAATCCTTGGAAAAAGGCGCTATATAAATGCTGTTTCATTATTATTATTAATATAATAGATTTGGGGTCTTTTATTATAGATTTAGCGAGGTTGAATAGAGATTTATTGGCTAAACTTGGGTCCCACAGATTATGGACAACACTTTTCCATATGTTCATCAACATGATCGATTTATTTTATTTACACTTATGTAACATGGATGGTTGTTCTACCATGACCCTTTAGGTGCTTATTACGCAGCTTTGTCACTTTTCAGCGCGGAGTTGGCCCAAAACTGCTTGATTTTTCAGTGCAGAAATGCAGATTGCAAAAACACGCGAGCTTTTTAAAATGTTTTCCTAAAAACCGGATTTCCATCCAGGCCCTATTTACTTTACTTTACTCGGAAAGGATGGATTTTGATATATGATGAGAGGCTGTGCAAGGCGACCGTATATTTTTCTCATTTTTCTAACATTCGCTCGGTAGACTGAGATCCTTTGAAACTTTTAAACTTGATTTGCTGTCCACTCAATTAACAGCAAACGTTGTCAAGTTTGTTATTGAAAACAAAACATTGAATTAAGTGTATTTTAACTTTAACTAACTTATTGTGTTATCATTCGTCAAACGTGTGGAAATGTTCCCCGACAATGTCCCTTTAAAATCGTAACGTAAATACTGTACACACATTGCATCATTTTACATGTTTCTGACAAATGAAGTACACTCAAACTTTGCTAAAATTTTTTAACATTTTGATAGTCGCCAAGAGTCTAGTCGCGACTTGTTTGGGGGGGATTATCGACGAACTAAAAAAGCCTGTGTCGTGCAATCCTAATGTGATTCTACTTAAAATCTTTACTCGCCCCCTAATAAATGCCCCTTGTTTTTGCACAACAAAACTCAGCGCACAAAGACACTGCAATGATGCAAAGCCATGCAGACACCTCATTGACTTTGACTAGAAAATATGCATGGGATTGCTGAAGGACTGCCTGAAACTCATCCCCCCATTAAACTGTAATTATTATAGATTTGGATCATTTATAATGCATTTGTGAGCAATATATCATTTGAATGCCAAATTGTTCACGTTTTTAGCCGCTTAGTTCAAGTAACCTCTTTATAATATCACAGGTGATATTTTGGAAGAAATTATTTGAACTTCAAAATCGTCAGGGGTTTAGTGGGCTTAAAAAACGCAATACTAGCACATTTTTGAGGAAGAGCGCCCCCATTTTTTCCCATTTTTGTTCCAAAAATTTTGAGATTTTGCATTGGGTCCCCTGGGCTAGTGAACTATACCTGTGAATGGGTTAAGCTCGTAAAATGTATATGTGTTGCAAATGAAGGATTTTGTATTTAGCATAATCAAAATCGGAGCAAATCTCCGATAATAATTCAGCGGTCTGTTGGAAACGGCCTTCCCAATATTAAATAGCCGAGAAATGGCGCCATTTACGTGGGCTACAACTATCCATTAGTTTGTTTTTAATTTTACTTATTTTGTTTTTTTATTGGTTATTTTCATGAGGTGACATTATCATCATGGACGGACCATAAACTTACATTTCCAGCTCTGGGAACAACAAACAGAATTAAGTGCAATCTGGGATCCCACTTTTATTTTTTATTTCAACGGTATTTTATGACCAATACGTCCATTTGTTTAGCATTCTCGTTTGCAGTATAAGTTCCAAGATAATTACCAGCATAACTGTTCAAAAATATCAAATTTTGAAAAATTGAGGGTGCTCTTGTCAAAAAATGTTGCTATTATTGCTTTAATAAACAACCCCGCTTCAAGTTGTAATTTCCAATGAATGGGCATTTAGATTTAAATCTTCATGCCAGACGAGCCTTTAGTCAAGTAATGTTGCAACCAGTTGATATGCGTAGAGCGCCCATCCTACCGTTAGATCTTAAAAGACTAGCACTCGTGTTAACGCCAGAATGTAGATGACCGTTTTAATTGCTGTTGCTGTTAGGGTGGTGGGCCATGATAGTATTTGGCTATGGCCGAATTTGCCACTTGCTAATCACTGATTTGAAATCCCTGTAGACCCCATATTACGACAGAGAAAGTAGAATGTGCAAACTCCTTTCGTAATCAGGGTGCCCTTATTTGGTATAAGACTCTCTGTGTTAGTGCCAAAAAGACCATGAATCATTTGATCCAAAATTTGTGTACGCCCTTCAGATGCACTGACCACCATAGCAAAGCATATGCATGATCTTCACATGATAAGGCACTTATGGTGCAGCAGTCTTTATTGGTTGACATCTCGCTCAACCTAATCTCTTACCGTGCATGTGTGAGTCAGTGCACTGCTTGCGCACCCCAATGATGCAAAGACTCTGAATGCACAATTATTGCAATAGATTCTCAGAAGAATTGGCCAAAGTATTTGAAATGACCACTTGCTGATCCACTGAATCCTTGCACATAATGCACTGATGGCCACTAGGTGTATGCTAATGAATGCATGCACATGTGATCAGCGTTCATTGATGAGAAAGATGATTTCTTAGGTTTTTGGGGCCAACCTGACTATACAGACCGCTAGGTGGCCACTGGCCAGACACGACAGTGCACCGCATATGAAGTTTGGGTCAGTATCCCTTTTGACACTATAGTATTTTCAGAAATTTAATGTGACTACTGTTGCCAACAAAATAAGCCAATATAATATAAGAAAAATCTAGTGGCTGAAGTTGTTCTCTACATAAGCCAGCTTAGTGCCCAGTTTTGTTAATGGCAGAATTGCTTTGATATTTTCCCAAGCTACAACAAAATATTTCAGAGAATGTAACTAGAGGGGCTCAATGGATAGATTCCACCAATAAGTTTACTGCCTTGTCTCTAATACCTGACTACCTTGTAATCAATAGGACCTGCAAATATACCCTCGGGACACATTCCGCCAAAATATTCCTTGCTTGTGAATTAAAAGTATTTACAAAAAGATTTGCACATGTATATAAATACCAGAGGGTGTGTTTGGAACAATCCCATAAGGCATGAATTTGCCTATTTGTAACTGGACAAACTCCTTGTCCGTACTTAGGGGATAAAAAGTGTACAGGAAGCTAGAGGAACCACAAGACATTTCCATAATCATGCAAAAATTCCCTAATGCTTTTGTGGTCCTAAACTGAGGCATTAAATTCGGGGTTTTTATGTGTTTTACAGAGTGAACAGGAGGAGATTTTTTGAGATATACAACATTTTCTCCATTTTTCACACTTTATCGGTTGTATACCAACTACCGAGAACGTTTCGAATGGTTCATTGACAAACAAGTGCACAAGAAAAACGCAAACCTTGTTTTTTGAACTTGCCTGTTTCGCATCGTCCCATAGAAAGCCATGCTTTGAGTTTCTGTCATGCACGGAACAGAAAGTACTATATCGTCATCTTATTACATCATGACGGCGTATTCGGCTAATTCCACTCAGGTGTGATCTAATTCCTTGGTAAAGGATTCCAAATATGCAAAAAACCCAGGTTCGCCAAAAATTGGGGGCGCTTCTTTCTGGAAATCTCCTCATGTCTCTTTTAAGAATAGGATTTTTATGGTGTTTATGTGATACATGACCCTGTTTGATGTGAAATTTCCCCTAACTGGTGCATGTGGTATTGAGTGACTCATAACACCCTCTGATAACATACATACCTTGTTTCTATTTCTACATGCTTGATTCATTTTCTAGCACTGTGTGAAAGTGGCTGGACATTTTTTGGAACCTCGTTCTACTATGTTTCAAACAAGACACATGGTAAGAAGCTCGAAATGCTTGCCAAACAGACACTTTAAAGGGATAACTTGGTCACATTAATTCACACGCATATTTCGGTAATTCATATCACAGTCTTCATTGACATTTTTAAAATTGAAACATTGATCTCTTAATACCGTGGGCATTACTGAATATTTATTAATCTTTCCTTGGAGACGGCCAGCTTCATGCAGTGGTTGAAAAAGACCAAACCAAACCCCTGGTGGCACTTGGCCGGACTCAAACCTGGCAACCTAAGTAATCCTAGTAAACCTCTGTTTTACTATCAATGGAGCTCTTTCCAATTAAGCTTAACAAGCCAGGGGTTGGTAGAGGTCATTAGATATCATCTATGGGTGTTAGGGTTATGGACAACCTTTTTGGACCTAAAAGCATAAGGTTCTATGGGGAATTCCTCTTTAGCTATATTTTCAATGTGTGCACAACTTGAAACTGAGGGGTCCTGGGTTCAAGTTATTCCTAGACTATATGCTCAGTTCTCATTAAAAAATAGATCAAATGTATAGGAGACAAAAGCAAAAGTTGTTTCTTCCTTTTCTGACAGCTTTAATTTAGTCTACATTTCAGAAAACAATACTTTTGAAGTTCATGCAAATGCAACATTTTTCATGGAGTGTAATAGCCTATTGCTGTGGTGCCTGGGCCCCAACTGAAGTTCAAATTCAATCAATTGGATCATCGCTCGCAGAAATTTGGGTGTTTTCTGTCCATAACATCAAATTTAATTTGTGTTTCTGTCTATAAACTACAGTGGCACTGGCCTATGGGAACTGCGTATATTGCAGTTTGCTCATGTGGGACTAACCTTATCTTAAAGTGAAGGAGGAGATTTTTTTAAGATACCAATTCGCTCAAATTGCCACTTGATCGGATGTAGACCACCTACTGAGAACGTTTCGAAGGTTTTTGGACAACAAGCACGAAAGAAAACCGCAAACCTTGGTTTTGAACTTGCCTGAATATCGTCATTGTCCCCTTATAGAACACCGTGCTTTTGAGTTTCTTTTCTGTCGTGCACGACAGAAATACTAAATCATCATCTTAATTACTAAAAGACTGCGTATTCGGCTATTCACTTCAGGTGTGGGATAATACATTGGAAAGCATTCCCAAATATTGCAAAAAACCTGGCAGGGGGGTGTAGGACATGCCAACCTAACAGCAACACAAATTCCAAAAACGGCATCATCTTCTGTGTGCTAGTCTTTTCATTCAAAGACTTAACGGTAGGGGGAGGGCGCTCTTCGCATATCAAACGGTTTACACACAGACTCCTTGACTAAAGACTAGGCCTGGTCACGAATATTTAAATCTATCTGACCGCTATGAAAATTACACTATTTTGGCAGGGGGTTAATCCCACTAACTCCCGAGGATTTTGAAGCCAATAATTTTTTCTATTTATCATGAATTACTAAAGGCTCTTTTGAACAAAAGTTTAAGGGATGATTTTTTAAGTCACTGGGACCGCAGATTGCCCTAGTAAAATCACGTCAGTCACAAATTGCGTTTGAAATCCCAATGCCCAAATCGCGCAGATAGTGTCCTACCCCCCTGATGAAACATGATGCACATAATGCATCTTTTAACACTTAAGTGGTCAAGGTCTTGGGTATGCCCATTGGTGGTTGGGGGTGGTTCGATGACCCTTACCATAAAAAAATGCATTTTCATAGAAATATTTCATGTCAAGCCTACTCTAAAACATTAACGTGCATTTGTGATTCCAGCCCCTTCGGTTTTAGTCATGGTTCACTAATCCTTGAGAAAAGTTGGTCAAACTTTTAGTTGATTCCAACCTTGCGGGTTGGTGTTATGAACAAATGCTTGTTCCCACGGTTCCATAGGCATGCTATAATTTCTGTCGTTTAGGGACAGAAAATACAAAATTGTCGAATTTTATTACAGATTGAAAAAAAGTGGTGTTCAAGGGCATTTAAAAATTAAGGCCCATGTTGGGGTCAAATGAGGTTTGGTAATTGTCCATGATGAAAACTGTTAAGTCACAAGTTAACATAAAGTACTAACATTTGCAAAGTTTTACTCTAGGCCACGTTAGGGTCAAAATGAGGTCATATCCATGGTGAAAATATTAAGCGGGAGTGTAAAGAAGAAGCTTAGCAATCCTTGGAGTAAGGTAACAGATGTTTAAAAGCCTCATTTATTATGACAAACTGAGAATTAAACAAAAAGATCAACGGCGACACTTTTGACAAACTAATGGAGTAATGATTCCACTAAATTAACATTCCTGTGTAATTTGATGAAAATTTCAGTGACGGGCCATATGAGTTTTCATAAAAAAACGAGTTTCACACGTCTTTCGATGGGAAATAGGCATAGAGAGGGCGCTATAACATATAAATTACGACCTTTGTAGGCATATATGGCAAGATTACCGCAGTGGATTTGTCTGATTTTGCTGTGGTAATAGCTCTTGCATATCACTACCCTATATCAGTTTTTGGTTATCGCCATGCTTAAAATTGCTCCTAAAATAAGAGATAATTTGAATTGGGTCAGACAGCTGTGAGGTAATGCAAGCTTAACAATCTTGCAAATGTGTGAGGTATTGGATGTCAAGGCTATGCTGTGCTCTTTTGAATTCTGACATAAATAACCATCAAGAGTGGGACATTCTAGAATAGTGAATTGTATTATATTTAAGAACATTCTTTAGTGCTGGGCATTATTATCCACCATTGTGATTGTTATTTGGGACATTCAAATTTCTTGAACCATTCTAATCAACAAAAATAAAATAATCTGTTAATATAATAAAATTCGATCAAATTGGCCAAGGTCATTTGTGTGTTTAAGGGAGCGGTCATTATTTGCGGGGGGAATGGGATTTCAACTTTTTTCCGGCGACAAATTTCGCGTTCCCCCCTGGCTTCCATTCCCAAAATTTCCACTCCCCCATGATCAGCTCAGGCTGAGTTCCCCATTTAAAAAATTTTCGGGTTCCCCTCAAATCTCCATTCCCCCCCCCCCCCCGGCGTAAATAATTGCCCCTCCCTAAAGGGGTATCTCTGACCTTGCATCCACAAGATACTGCAACATACTCTAAAAGTGCAATTTTTTTTTGTCAATATATTCCGAGGTCACAAAAATGGTCCAAATGACAGATCAAATGATGTGTGATAGGCAGATTCATGTGCCCTTTACCAACCAACATTTTCCTCATCTAAAAATCAGTGGGAACATCATGCATTCACAAAATGACTGATCTATTTGATTTTTTAACTTGTTTTTCTTCTTTCTCTCATAAGACTTTTCTTGAATTGGCTAAGTGAAATAGATTCTGGAATTCGGTTTGAACGAGAGAACTACAGGAGGACAGTTTGTGTGGGATGCCAGCCGGAGTTCCCGAAGTTGTGTGGCAGTATGTTGCCCAGCGGGTGTTAGTGTCTATATCGTGGCTATTCATTAGAGCATTTCAGTAGGTTTCCATTTCATCTTTTTTTTTGCCGCAAAAATTTTTAGTCCATCCTGCGATTATAATTAGAAATTTGGGTGATCTTCACAGATTTTAGTCACCTGTATGTCATTGTTTCAAATTTTGTTATTTTATTCAGTTTTTTTCTGTGTATTTTGGTGATTAAAATATTATTTTTATTTCCCAATAATATTTGATAAAGATTTCTCACAGGAAATGTACTTTGTTTATTATGGAATTCCCCTTGTGCTATAGGATCAGACCAGATGCTATTTACAAGATAACTTGTGGGACCAAGAGGAGAATTCCCCCAAAATGCTAAATTTAGAAAACTGCCTCAACTTGTTTATGCTTTATATCAAAACAGATGCAAATTTTGTGAGGTTTCCCATGGGGGTTTATTTATGTAAGATGGTGCAATGCAGAATGAGTGTAATTTATGTGAAATCCCATTTGGTCGGTGCAAGATTATGTTAATGCATGATGATGCTGTAATTGATTCTTATTAGAGATAGGGGAATCGAGTTGTGAAGTTAATATCATTCCATTCACTGGAGAGCCTTGGCAAGCAGTAGTAACCAGGCGCTATACAGTATAGTTATTAGCTAGTTTGATCTGCAATGAGATTGAGTGTCAGACCTGTCAAGTACATAGTGCCAGGATTAGGGTCCAACCGATCACCCCCAGTCCTGAATTTCACCGATCGCCGATTTTTTAATTTAGCTTTTAACGGCCGATCCGATGCCGATTACCGATTTATGTTGTATTAACCACAAGTACACTACAAAGCTTTACAGTAACAAAACTACACTGGTAAATTTGGCCCGTGTATTGTGTATATATATTACAGTGGTATACCTAAGTCATGTATCCAAAACTCACCTTGTTGTAATTAAAATATCCAATTAGGACAAAAGGTCTGTGTGTGTTCTTCCTATTTATTATAAGTTCATATTTGTGGTGATGTTTGGCATTAGAGGCGCTCCAAATATGTAGGTGTTAAGATGTCTGAATCGCCACGAAAATTTCTGTAAAATTCCCAAAGGTGACTATGCAGCCCCAGTCTCAAACTCACGATTCGCGGTATGTCGCGCTATTGGGGAATTTCACGATCGTCAAGATGGGTATTTGAAAAAGTGCAAGGTCATTTTTGAAACCTGATGCGTATAGTAGATATAATAGATTTGCGAGAGTTTGAAACAAATCACCCATGGTGATGCCCAAGGAAGGATTGTTGAATGCTCTCTTTTCAAGGCCCATTTTGGCTATACAAAGTACCAAGTCATTTTACAAAGACATCATAACACTATGCATAAGCAGCATTGGTATCTAGTAGTTTTCCAGCTCAAAACAATGTGGCTTGTAAACGAAAGGATTGGTCGCTCGGTTAGGATGAATTGAGCATGTGTCAGTACAGATGGCATATTATCGTATCATACTTCAGCCACGATATTTTTCTTTAAAATAGAATGGGTTTCGATTTTCAGAGTAATACAAAATTGAAAGAACAAAATGAAAACAAAATATAAAGAATAATGATTTTAGTCTACCTCTATTTGTTATCTTGTCTTGTGAGACTGGGCAGCTCTATTTTAAAAAGTTTTTTAGTCCATTTCAATCCAAAACGCAGAAAAGATTGTCCAAAAAGTCCAAAAGCTTTAAGTTTGAACAAGCTCAACATATCAACTCCGACAATTGGGGGTAACACGGAAGCAACTCGCAGTTTCATAAATGTTTTTCATGCAACTTAATAACGTTGAAAATCAGTTTCAAAACAATTAACTAGTAGTACTTGAATTCCTTGAAACTACAACAATATAACTCAACCGAGTCAACAAAGTTACTGTTCTCACAAACTCCCCCTTAATATCAAATGCAGAAGGGATAGGTTGCCTCTTGTTAACCAACATCATTTCTGCTTTCTCTGCTGCAAGCGGTTTGTCTCTGGGCTAATACAGGGATCCTGTTCACTAACAAGACGTTCCTCGGAACACTAAATGCTTACGGGAAGCCGACAGGTATCCCGTTGCTAACATTGGGCCAGCACGTTGGAAGCGACGAACTTCATTTATCCAGTACAGAAGAGGATCACCATTGGGGTCCAACAGTGCTGAGAGGTTGTAATCTTGGATCTCCGGGAAAGATTGGTGGCTGAGAATAGGATTGGCTATTTAGGCCCTATCCTGAAAGAATTGCTTGAACATATCAGATAGTGGATCTGGAGGATGATCAGGACTTTCCTGCTTCAGACTGATGTTGACTCTTGTGGGCTGATTCTACCAGCAACGGCGCCACTTTCACTTGGACCTTCACGAGGTTTTCCGTGTTCCTTGACTACAGAGAGCCATTCTGCAACCTTTTCATTGGTGCTAGGCTTTCTTGAAGAAAGCTCCTTTTGTAACGTGGGGAATCCAGAAAGTAGCGGTCCATCATTTTGTTGTCCTCCCATTTCAGGTACCTTCTGTTAAGTGATTGACGCATAGTGTCGGTAATGGTCTGAATCCCTTGATCACTTCAGGTGCGCTAATAAGATCTGTTATAAACTGCAACATTGGGGAGTAACCATGGCAGGAGCAGAATCAGCAGAAGATGCTCTCTGGTTAAGTTTACCAAAGGTTCCAAGGTCTTTCTTAAACGGCTCTGACCAATTTTCCATTGCGGTTTGCAGACAGTGGGGAAGGTTGTGCTGCTTGCATATTCCACAGGAGGTGCTTTATGTTCATTGATTCTTTGGGCATGAATAGGTGCGTTAATCTTGTGGGGGACTCCTGTATGATGTGGTGTTCCTCCACACCAGCTTTCTGCAAAGTCGTAGACGCTCATAACCAAGGGGAGAGTGTGGTGGAAGTGACCAAGCTATTGTCCTCGATGATAGCTAGCATGTCGTTCACGGATCTCTGTACATTCAAGCCATCTGATGACGAGATGAAGGAGTATGTAGAAGCAGCAACCCTGGTGATTTACTCCTGCCAGATCAAGGCCAAGTACCGCATTGGTGCGTTGTCTCGAAGACTGGGGACTTGTGCCTTTCTTATTTCCCATCACTCAGCATGCTGTCGTATTTCGCCTGTAAATTCTTAACCGTGTTACGGGCCATGGAATTGATGAATTAAACACTGCTTTCCTTCGTACATACTCTTCGGTTATACCAGGGGACCGGTTCAAGCTCATCAGTGAATTTGTCCCAGAAATTGTAGTACCACATATCTTGTTGTTGGACTTATGGATTCCAACCTACTTTCAATTTTGTTGCTTAGGCCAGCCTTGACTCCTTCATACAGGGTCTGGGATATTTTGCCGGCTCAAATGCCGGCGATGGGCAGTGTATATCATGGTCGAGGGAGTAACAAACCTCTGAAATCCAATGTCCACAGTTCATCTTGAAAGGTTGAAGATCCAACACATCATTTCTCCCAGGTTTCCTTCGGGAATTTGATTTCATTTTTTTTCAAAACGTGGGTCACGAGCTTCCCCTTTCTTTACCTTCTCAAAAGGATTCCATAAGCACCAGCTGTGGCCTAGCGTTTTGCATTTTGCGTTGTAATACGTGAGATGCCCCAAGGATGATGCAGCCCTTGTCAACTTCATCCTTTTTCTTTGCGTCATCGGCAGCCTGTAGCTATGCCGTAAAAGCTTTATGCAAAAACTGGGTGTACTTTTTGAGTGGTTTTTTAAGAGTTTTGTAGTATGAATTTTGCATTTGTATTCCTCATTTGAAGACGAAACAGTTTGCAGGAATTGCCTTGAGCTTTTGATTATCCTTGCCGATAGTAAAGTACTCCCAGATCCTACTATTGCGAGGCATTGTGACTTGTTGATTTGGACAGTCAGAACAAAACTTTCAACAGTTCCTAAGCCTGTTTATGCACTGCGACATGTGTCAAACAGAGCAATGCGAATCACAGAGTAATAGAACTAGCGAGGTGATAGACTTGTTTATAGCATGACACACGTTACCAGGGTGCGACGTCTTCTGGAAGCGCTCGTTGCGTCCGCGTAAAGTTGTTATACGCCCGACTTTACGCATCGCGTAACCTATTTCCCCGCGAACGCATAAAAGGGCACTCCAGATGCCGGTTGTGATGGTGCTATTGACAACACGCAGAGATTTGTATTACACTGTAGAATCCATACCGGCTTACGATCGTGCAAATGAGACTTGTAATCAGGGCTAGCTTTTAGTTTCTATTCCAGCACGTGTATTGCGTGGCCACGTGGCCATGACAATAATTGTAAAGTATTACAACAGGAACAAGAACCTATTGATTGATGTATACAAGATCCTAATATATTTATAATATTTTAATACCACTCTTATAGAGGCAACTTTTTAGAACTGTGATTATTCATATATGTACCAAATTTATTTTGTATTTCAAAATAAATATTTAATTAGCCAATCAAAGCCATGTTGATGGCTTTTCGATAGTTAGTATATTATATGGGTATTCCCCAAAGTTCATTCGAAATCATTGTTGTGGTGTGTGCATAATTACGATGTTAAATTCAGTTGATTACGTTCGTCATTAATGATACGTAAAGTAGGACGGGAAAGGAGGTGAGTTTGACGGATTGTTAACCTAAAAATGAAGAATAGTAGAGCTTGTCATAATTTGATCGGTTAGTCAGATCGGGTAACAGAAATGAAGAAAATTTCACGAGCAGATTCAGATTAGAAAAAGCGTCAAGCGTTTATCGCGACGATAAGGAGGAAACTCCCGATGCGATCGTTGGGACACTAGCCAGGTTATTATATTTTAAAATTCCATGTGAGCGAGTGCTTATAATTATTGTTATTACTGCTGCGTCTTGGAAGCCAAAAGTGCTGGGAATCAAAATGAGATTCCAAATCGTGGACAGATAGAAATTGTGGTAATTATATCTTGGACTGATATATACTGTGGAATATTAGTGTCGTTTAGGGACTTATTCAACCTTTCGTCTGAACAATACATACTAAATAATATTATTCACTTGTGAGGGCAATCATCGTTGAACTGCAACCGCTACTTTTAGTTGGGGACATAAACTGGGGGACATAAACTGGAAGAACTTTGTGTAAGACTAAAAATTGTTGACTGTAACATTGAATTGTACAGATAAATGTGTTTTGAAACATTCCATGAATTCTTGAACCAATTGATTAAAAAGCATTTAAAACAGGATTATTATTTTTTTTTATATATTGTGCACCAAGGCTAATTTGTTTGTGCTAAAGGGGATTTTTGACCTTTGACGTCCATGACATCATAACATTGACCTTTAATTTTTAGATGTCAAATTACGATTTGCAAAGACACTAACTTAGGTACAATGCAGCCAGGAGAAAATAAAATCCTTTCTGAGAATTAAATGTCCTCATGTGTTAGATAAAATTTTGTAAAAAGGGCACCAATTAATGAGTGTGCAGTACAATGTCCCGATTGACAGTGTCATCAACCATTGAAAACACAAAGGAGCCAATTTAAAAAACACAGGGGACAAGCATTCCAAACACCTTCAGAGAGGACCATCCAAAGTGTAACTTTTTGACATCATTATTTCCAATTATGTTGGATGGAAATGAACACTTGTTTTGCTCAAACAACTATTGATACACAAAGGAGACAAAACACCCGGAACCATTCAGAAACAATTTTCATCAACCATTGACACACAAAGGAACTGAAATACTTTGAACCATCCAGAAACCATTAAAGTGTCCAATTTTGTTTAAAAAACTCATTCTGTTGACCCTTTTGGCCAGCCATATCTTAGATTGACCATGAAGCAAGCCCTCAGTGGTCATGGAAATTAGTTGGAATGGATTCCCTGAATTTGAAAACGGTTTGTCTATACCACAAACATCACTATAAGTTAAGTATTAAAGGTTGCTTGCTTTACGATCGTATTTGGGACACCCTGATTTACTCGAAGTAGTATCAATTTTGATGTCAGATAAAGCGTATGTTTCTTTCATTGTCGTCCTGAAATTTAGCTTTCAAATATTTTCTTTTCAAGATACAGATAACAATCTACGTTTTTATGGTTAACTAGCAATATTAGCCCAGTAGTGAATAGGGTGTTGTACAAGCGTTATCGCGGTCTAGCATCAAAACCGCAAGTTGGTTTTCCACTGGCTACTTGATGGTCAGGTGGTACAAGTGGTCAGGGGCTCTTCATATTAAGTAAAGAACATGATAGACAAAAATCGGACCACAAGCACCTTTTAAGATGGCCTATAGCACAGCTTGTTTGATTGAAAAGATCATATATGACAAACCAGGAATAAAGACAAAAAAATATCATTGGCGACACCAATTTTGAAAACTTAATTGGACTACTTCATACCACTGATTCATCATGTGTAGATTTTACGAAATTTCATTGGGGCAAAATATGAAATTTTTCTGGATGAAAATCAGTTTAAATGTCTTCTCTTCCATGGAAAATGGGCATAATAGAGGGGCCACTATAACATACAAATCATACCTTTGTAGGCTCTATTGGCCCAAGCATTTCTGCAATTGATTTTTTCTGATATTGCCAGAGGGTTACTAGCTTTTGGCATGCCCCCTACTTAAAATCTGTGTCAAAATGTGTCGCCACTTCTTAAAACTTGCTTTCTTCTAAAAATAAAGAGGACGGTTTTGCAATGGGGTCAACCACGCTGTGATGCTCCAAACATATGACTTGGTGGTAAAAATTGGGGACCTTTTTTGGCAGGCATCTTAGATTGACCATTGATGTAATCGTCAATGGTCATGACAATTGGTCTTAAAGGCTGACTACAGATTTCGAAATTATCTTATGTAGTTAATAAAAAAATCATTAGGACGGCCGGCCAACCCAAAAGCACCAAAATATGACTTTGACTGCGTTGTTTGTTACAAAGTCCAACCTAGTGGATTCAAACCACCATGGGGGTGTTGACATCAAGATGGGGTGTGGCTTTCTACATATTTATTTTAGGGGTAAAAAAATGGTCAAAATTGTCCAAAAATAGGTAAGTAAATAAGTCGAAAATTGCATCAGATTATGTCCATTTACCTTCAAAGGAGTTCATATTGAGAGAATATAATGGAAGCCCCACATAAATTTATAAATTTGGGTGTCAAAATGCCAAAAAGGGTCAAAATTGTCCAAAAATAGGTAAATCAGTCGAAATACATTCCTTTCTTAAAATAATCGATCAGAACTTGTTCATTTACCTTCAAAGAGTCATTAAGTGGCTAAATGGAAAAGCCAGCCATTCCATTTTTACATTTTGGGGTTCAAAAGGCAATCAAAAAGGTCAAAATGTTCAAAAATAGTGTAAATCAGCTTAAAAACATTCATTTTAAAATAATCGTTAGAACAATGGCCACAAATTCACTTTCAAAGGAGTATATTTAAGGGGATATAAATGGAAGCCAATTCCGATTTATAGATTTTGGGGTAAAATTGGCCTCCAAAGAAGATCAAAATTGTCAAAAAATGGAACACTCAAGTCCCAATCCTTCGTTTCACAAAACTTCAAGGAAACATTTTGCTGGTACATCTCAAGGAAGTGTCAATTGGTAGCTTTGTTGCTTGTCATTCTAGTTTTTCACTTCATATTTGGATCCAAATGACCAAAATAAGGTCAATATTTCCTAAAATGGTTAAATCACTTACACCAAGTGTCAATAATAAGTGGATTGAAAGCTAGTTGGCTTAATTGACAGATTTTAGGGTTGAAATGGCCAAATCCATTATAATGCCCTCGTTTCAAAGTATGTCATATAAGTGTTTTGGCCTTTTTAATCAGGTGAAGAGTGCTAGTATTTAACTTCACAGATTTCTGAGTCAAAGTGGAATAAAAGGGACCATTCATCCAAAACTGACAAATCATTCAATGGTGAATAACGAAACGTTCACTATGTCGCTATTCTGCACCTTATGTCTTCTTTTTTGGCACAGTAGGTCAAAGAATATATGCTTTTACATCCCACAGATATTCCATAATTAGTAAGCAGGTAAAATAAGACTACTAGCCAGTCATAGATTTCGGAATCGACATGGTACAAGGAACGGTAATTTCCTTCCCCCAAAATTATCAAAATTAACTAAAATGGGAAACCAAACTGATAAACGTGTGACTTTGTCCTATTTTAATTACTACCCCTGTGAATTATATAGTACTTTCCCCTATTGAATATTTAATTGTTGTGTGGGGGGCCCCAGGGTGTTGATTTTTGTCTTATCTCTGATATTACGTTTAAATGGGCAAAATTACCTCGCCTTTAACTCAGCTAATTTTTATTTTTTAAACTGACTCTTAATATTGTTAACAATTTTAGGGCTATACATTAGAATATCCGAACTTAGATATTGATTATAAAAAACGACACCAATCATAAATGATGTTCTTTTGAATTATTAGTCCACATTCCTGATGAACAACAAATTACTGACAAATTCTAATCATTTCTCTCTACCTTGAATTTTTATATGCCAATGATATTTTACCTATATCTAGTTCTAAATTTTAAATTGTCCAGTACTTCATTCCACGAGAATTTAATCTAGTCTACTCATAAGGCTTTTTTGTAAGTTTAGTATTATGCGTTAGACACAGTATCTATCAAGGTCGAAGCGTAGGCCCTCTTGTTTTAATTTTGGACCTGAGTTGATCATATTACATCTAAAAAATTATCTATCAAGTTTGTCCCGTTCTGAGTAGATCACAGGCCATAAGTGTCAGTGGTGGATTTAAGCATAAATCATGCAATAGGCCTACCACAAGAACCCTATTATTAGTTTGCGCTCACCATGTCGGAGAGATGACATTTTGGACCATTTAAACCATAACTGAATATTCCGCCAAATTGGGACAGTGAACGGTTTTCAACCCAGCTCCTCGGTTATTGCTTTACAAAATGGATCTTCTGAGCTGTTGATAACCTAACTAACAAAAAAAATTCAACCTCACCAAACTGGCGGTTAGCATATTTTTAGCATTTTAAAGAAACAAATTGGATATATTTTCTCATTGTATTATGCATTAAAGCCAAATGCGTTCTTTAGGAAATTTAATCATCATGTATTCATAGCACTATGAATAACCCGTAAAAGAGGGCCTAATATAAACATTATAATAACACTTTGATTAATTTCCTTTCCCCTCCCCCTCAAGGAAACGTACAATTACAATGTGGCCAACTCATTTTAGCTTTAATGTACTCTGGTGATGCGAATTATGCCCTGATTAAAACATTTTGACAAATAGGACATAGAGCTAGTTACCTATTTGTGTTAAACTTCAAAGCTGAGGATTGCAATAGCCCAATACTCTAAATTTACTGATGAATTTCCTGAATGATGTAAATTTAATGGATACACCTTAAGGACAAATTGCTGCATCACACATTCATGTATCATCTCTTAGTTTTAGTTTGATGTTTTCTGACCATATTATCCATAAAACTTGAGATCCCTCCAATCTTGTAGTTCATTTTGTCCTTAGCCAATGTGACTATACGAACGGGTAAATAGGAATACCTAGCACTGTATCCACCTAATTATATTCCCTTGAAACACATATGTTCTTATTAAGTACCCCGTATTTTAGAAAGAGGCCATTTATGCCTGCTTTACCGTATTTGGACAATTTTTTACCTTTTTGGACATTTTGACTCCAAAATGTATTCATTGAAATGGATAGCACTTAATTTACTTTATAATCAATTTCCCTTGGAAATTAAATGAATTATGTCCCCTTAAGATATTTTGAGAAAAGAGTGTTTTCACTAATTTATTAGTTTTGGACAAATTTAAACTTGTTTGGCCATTTTGACCCTACAAAGTGTCAATTGAAATGGCTAGCACTCTATTCAATTAATTTTAGTTCTTTGGGAAGTAAACTGTATATATTCCCATTATGATTGTTGAGAAAGGAAGGCATTGACTCATTTATGGATTTTGGACAATTTTGCTGTTTTTTGGCCAATTTGACCCCGGAATATGTAAATTGGAATGGCTAGCACTCAATCCGGTCATTTGTGTTCCCTTGAGATCTACACCCACATGTTCTGATGAAAATTTGGAGAAAAAAAGGCAATATGATTGATTTACCTATTTTTGGACTATTTTTACCCCCAAAATTAAAAAATAAGAATGGCCAACACCCCATACGCTATTGTATGTCCCTTGAGGAAGCGAATCCACATGGTTGGATGTTTGTAACAAATTACGCCGTCAAAACTTTTTCTGAGCTGGCCGTCTACATCTACAACTAAAGATAGTCACCTAAAATGCTTAAAGGCTGAAATATATATTTTTTGTGCAGTAATAAAAAATAGTCAACTAGAACTAAAGATACTCACCTAAAATGCTCAATTCCAAAGTTAGAGATGAATTGGAGTTTTCGTTTTCATGCAGTACACATTTATGTATAGTATAACAGTGCCATAGGATACCGTGTATAACAAAATTTCCGGATCCAGAATTTTTAAACAAAATTGTGATTTTCTATATGAAGGACTTCGATTTGAGCTTGGTTATTTCACACAGTGATCATATGATTATTATATGGACATGCATGGGAAAACACCGGTGCTTTAGAGAATTCCCATGCGCTACGTGGAAAAACTCCGAGCGGGTGTTTTGCCAAGCAATGCATGTGAAAACATTGGCCCCTTCAATTCTCAAACACTATGTGGAAAAACTCTGATCTTGGTGTCTTGCCACGCACTGTGTGGGGAAAACTCCATTGATGGAGTTCTTCCATCCGTGTGGCATACCTCTGCGGTAGGAGTTTTCCCATGCGTGTGGAAGAATTCTGACAGTGAGTTCTTCCACACGCGTGGCATAGGTCTTTGTCACACACTGGAATATATCTGCCAGTTTTGTAACCCAATGCTACCTCCCTTGGTGACCCTCACTCGCGCAATCATCGTCACCACAATAGCAGAAAAATTTCAATCAAAAGTATACAACAAAATATTTGTATTGCTGTGCCTCAAACTCTGCAAAAACATTTGTAAAAAATGTGGTATCAGCTTCAAAAGCTTGACACCGTGCTAGTCTATACTTTGCCTCTCTGAAGTATGAAGTGACGACTTGCGCATATACCCAGTACTGCCTTTCAGTTGCAGTGCGATTATGCTTTGACTATGCATGCGCTGAAAGTCAGTTCAATGTATACGCCTGCCTCGCTACTTCATACTTCGAACTGGACAGAGTATAATCACAGTACAACACACAGTACAGAGAAGCCGGTATCCACCACGATAAAATATTGGATGCCCATCCATTATGACACCATCTAAGATGGCCAAAACAAAAAATCTCATCTTTTATTCTCATTCTTATTTAGAATTGTGTAATTTTTGGTTTTAATCGACATAATTTATTTATCAAAAATATTCTAACATCATTCTTTTTTATTCATTTAAATAATTGCATCCCTCTTGATCGTCGCGCTGCGTAAATTGCATTTGCGTACCAACGTGAAATGCACGACGCAGTATAAACGCGCCATTTGCGCGTGTTATATATTCGACTACACCGCGTAATTGCTGTACGCACTATCCATCTATTACCCAGAAATGGATGGGCGGAGCTTTGACCTAATACAATCAAATTTCTTGTTAACATGATAAACCACACCCACTGAATAAGATTATATTATAGCGGGCTGAGAAGCACAAAATTCTCGTTATCATTTTCATAATCTCGCACCTGATCATTGATGCCGTTTTTCTAAATTTACTTGCAGGGATTGGTCTGCTTATGAACCAGATGGCTATGGTGGTGCTGGTCAATGTACAATTTTTGATGACAGCATTACAGATAATTGGCAAGATGTAAATTGTGTAAACAACTACAGATATGTTTGCGAAAGAGGTGAGCTTTTGGTGTGTCAATGGGCTATTCCATGTGAAATACATACTCCCCGTGGAAGATTTTGATCTTGAATGATATTTGGAACAATATTTCTTCCATCCTTATTGCCTATCCCAACTCACAATATTGTGGGAGAGCGTGGCCTAGCGGTTAGGGTGCTTGCCTGTGACGCGCAAATTTACCAAAAAATTGCGGGGTGTTGGGGAGGGGGTGGGGTGTTGCGGGGTGGGGTGTTGCGGGGTGTTGGGGAGGGGTGTTGCGGGGTGTTGGGGGGGGAGGTGGGGTGTTGCGGGGTGTTGGGGTCACTTGCTGGTATTTATTCGGGTACTCAATTCTGGATTTGATCAGTATACCATCTATTGATTAAATACAGAATGCCGCTTTCCGCCATGGCACTTTGAATTGGGCAAATGAATCATAAAAGTATCCCGTCTTTCGGAGGGTACGTTATATCCTCAGTCCCTTGTACGAGATGTCATAACTGTACATGTACTTCGAAGCCATTTTCAAAAAAAAAAAAAAAAAAAGAATAAGAGTAGGTGAAAACCCCTGACGTTCGCAATCACTATCCGCCACCAGTCCTCAAAATGCGGGCCATATGAGAGCGTCCGTATCAATGATACACGCGGCCCGTATTCAGCTTGACTCATTGAATAAATCCTTGGGAGACAAAACCACCAATCCCTTACCAATGACGTTGGGATACTCTAAGAAAATGACTGACATAATCATCTCAATTTAAGCCCATCACTTCCGAGGGTAAGTCAATGTGCTGGCCCCCTTCTTGCTGATTGAATAAGAGCGACTCGTAAGTGGGTTGCATCACGTGCAAGTCTTTTCCGCTTTTCCTTTTCCGCTTCATAGGCTAGAGGGGTTGAAATCACAAAGGGGCACTGGGCCCACACCTCAAAATTTGTAAAAAATTAAATAAACAACATCCTACTTCATACCATTAAAATCTGCAATGAAATTTGATTGTAGAAATATGATTTTTTGACCTAATTAACATGCAATTTTGCAAAAAATTTTGGTTTTCCAGAGGTAGTTGGGCATTTCCTTTGTTTTTAATGTTTTTGTGTTGATATTTTGCTGATATTTTGAGTTTTTGTCTCCCTTGAACTTTGTTCGGCAGACTTAGAGTGTCTGTCTGTCCGTCTGTCCTGCTGTCCCTGTCATGGTGTCTGTCTGTCCGCCATCCGCGTTCACTGCTTGTGTATTATTTATCTTGAGTTCCTAAGGGCTATGATGATGAACTTGGTGGAAAGAAGCGGTCCATGAGTCTCGACCATGATTAGATTTTGGGCGTAAAATATTCTAATTAAGTCATCTATGTTTGCATAATTAACAAAACAATTTTTCCGCAAGCTTGTGAACAATTTTCTGAATTATCAAAGTGAGCTATTAATATGCAAAAATCAGCGTAATTGCTATAATTTTTTTGAAACGGTACATTGGATACGAAAATTCCTTCACTGCATGAAAGCTTATCATGGTGCAACTTTTTCATCCAATTTGAAAGTGTGTGATACATCGGCTTCGCTGTGCAAATAGCTAATACAATATGCGTAATTACTGTATCTCTGAAACCGTACATCGATACGCAAAATTCCGTTCTCTTCGCTGCATGAAAGATAGTAGCCATGCATCTTTTGGTGGGAAATCATAAATGGGGTCCAATTGGCATTTTGGGCTAAAAATATGCTAATTATGGCTAATTTGGCCCCATAATTTAATAAAAAAAGCTTGCGTATCAGTTATCTAGAGTTCCGTAAGGCATATAATGATGTAACTTGGGTGTAAAGGAAGCGGGTTTAAGAGTTCTCGACCTGATTATATTTTGGGCGTATTTTGGGTTAATTGGTATAGGCAAATGAACTAATTAATATGCATAAAATCTGGCGTAATTGCTATATTTTTTGAAACGGTACATCGGATACCACAAATTCCTTCACTGCATGAAAGCTTATTGGTGCACTCTCTTTTTGCCATTGAAAGTATGATGTCTTAGTATGCAATGAGCTACAAATATGCATAATGGCTGTAATCGCTGAAACGGTACATCGGATATCAAAATTGGGGGGTGTTGGGGTGGGGATGGGGTGTTGCGGGGGTGTTTGGGGGGAGGTGGGTGGGGTTGTTTGCGGGGTGTTTGGGGTGGGGGGTGGGTTTTTGCGGGGTGTTGGGGCGTGCGGGTGTTGGGGATGGAGTGTTGCGGGGGGTTTGGGGGAGGAGTGGTTGCAGGTGTTTGGGGAGTTGCACGGTTGGGAGTTGGGGAGGGTGTGGGGTGTTGCGGGGTTTTGGTGAGGGGGATGAGGTGTTGCAGTGTGTTGGTTTGGGGGGATTGGGTTTGGGAGGGGGGGAATGGGGTGTTGGGGAGGGGGGATGGGGTGTTGGGGATGGGATTGGGTGGTTGGGGAGGGGGTGGGTGTTGGTGGGTGTTGTGATGGGTTGGGTGTTGTCATGGTTGTTGGGGTGGGGTGGTGTGTGGGCGGGGTGTTGGGGAGGGGGTGGGTGTTGCGGGGTGCTTGGGGGGGGCTGGGAGTTGTGAGGTGTGGGGGGGGCGGGTGTTGGAGGGGGCGGGTTTTGGGTAGGGGATGGGTGTTCGGGGTGTTGGGTAGGTGGTGCGTGGGTGCGGGCTGGCGGGCGTGTTGGGGAGGGGTGGGGTGTTCGGGGTGTTTTGGGTGGGGTGTTGCGGGGTGTTGGGGTGGGGTGGTTTTCGGGGTGTTTGGGTAGGGAGGTGGGGTGTTTCAGGGTTTTTGGGGGAGGGTTTGTGTGTTTGCGGGGTGGGGGGTGGGGTTGTGCGGGGTGTTGGGGGGGGGTGGGTGTGGTTGCGGGTGTGTGGAGGGGGTTGGGGGGTTGTGGGTGTTGCGGGGTTTTTTGGTGAGGGGGTCGTTGTTTGCGGTATGTTGCGGTTGTTGGGTATGGGATGTGTGTTCGGGGTGTTTGGGTGTTGCTGTGTTTACGGGTGGTTTGGGTTTTTGCGTTTTGCGGTTTGGGAGTGTGTTTTGTCTGGGTTTTGGCGGTGTGTGTTGTTAGTTGTGTGGTGTTGCTGTTGGTTTGTGTTTTTTCTTGTCTGGTTGTGTGGGGTGCTGTGTTGCCTGGGTGTTGGGGGGGGGTTTGGGTTTGGGAGGCCGTTGGGGTGTTGGGAGGCGGTGGGGATGTTTGTGATGTTGTTGGGGAGGGTGCGGGGTGTTGGTAGGGGGGAATTGGGTGTTGCGGGGTGTGAGAGGGGAGGGTGTGTGGAGGTGTTGGGGAGGGGTGTTGTGAGGGGTGGTGTGGGTTGCGGGTGTTGGGGTGGGGTTTTTTGGGGAGGGAGGGGGTTGTTTTTCGGGTGTTGGGGAGGGGTGTGTGGGGTTGCGGTGTGGTTGGGGAGGGGGTTGGGGGTGTTGTGGGGTTTGCGGGTGTTTTGGAGGGGTGTATGTGCGGGTGTGTTGGGGAGGGGTGGGGATTTGGCGGGGTTTTGGGGAGGTGGTGGGTGTTGCAGTGCTTGGGGTAGGGTGGGGTGTTTGCATTGTGTTGGGGGAGGGTGGGTTGTTGCAGTGTGTTGGGGGGGGAGGGGATAGGTATTTGTGGGGTGTGGTGGAGGGTGGTGGGTGTGGTGGGGTGTTTGGGTATGGGTGGGGTGTTTGCCGGGTGATTGGGGAGGGTGTTGGGTGTTGCTGCTGGTATTGAGAGGGGGGTGGGGTGCTGCGGGTTGGAGGTTAGGGTGGGGTTCATGCGGGTGTTTTGGGAGGGGTGGGGTGTTGCGGGGTGTTGCGGGGGTGTTTGGTGTTGCAGCAGGGTGTTGGAGAGGGGTGGGGGGGTTGCGGGTGTTTGGGGATGGGGATGGGTACTTGTGGGGTGTTGGGGAGTGTGGTGGGGTGGTTTTGTGGGGGTGAAATTGGTTAGGGGTTGGGTGTTTGGCAGGGTGTTGGGGAGGGGTTTGGGTGTTTGCTGGATTGTTGGGGATGGGGGGGGTGCTGCGGGATGTTGGTGGTAGGGGTTGGTTGAATGCTGGTTGTTGGGGCGGGGGTGTCGTGTTTGTGGGATGTTGGGGGGAGGTGGTGGGTGTTTTGCGGGGTGTTAAGGAGGGGATATCTGCAATCCTTCACGGTATCTGCTTTTGGCACACTTTTTTGGGAACACCTCTATTCATACAATTGCAACTGCTGCTGCTCTTTTCCTGACAGCTATGCGCGAATGCAGGCGAGACTGTGGTTCGAGAACCGCCTTGTTGCATAATGTTACAAATTATTGCTCAACACAACAAAAGGAAAAAAATTTCCAAAGTTTAAACACTAAGCTTGTAAATTTGTATTTTTTCAATCAAAAAAAGTTATATATTTTTAAGCATTTTTGTGGAGTTTGAATTAATTTCCTGCTTACCATAACATCACCAATGCCTTTTTCAAACAAAGACCACTTTTATTAATAGTCGACACTGCAAATTTGAGCACCAAAACACACAGTTTCAGTAGATTCAAAGAATTCCCCGCGCCCTTGTTCTGGTCATTTTGTGTAATAAAATACACCAGTTGGGCTTCTGCTGTTTCTGAATAGTACACGGTTTATTCTTGCATGCTCTTTACATAACCAGGAAAATGGTCTTCATTGTTGTAGCATATGGCATGGTGCTGCATACCTAATATGGTGATTCTATGAACAAGTAACCCTCCGCGCTACGTCCGCTCTATTTTCCTATTATTCTTTTCCCAAATTTTCACCATCGTCAATCTGAATTAGTAATCATGATTGATTGCAAAATAGTCTTCCAATATTTTTAAATTAATTCAATTGAATCACCAACTCTTGAACTACGACATAATAATAAGAAAAATAAATAAAAATAGTAAATGGTAATTAAGATTTCCGACAGGGACATCACAATACACTATGCTGTTGTTTACTCTAGGAAAAGACGCTATGAGAAAAATGGATTCATCAGTAAAAATGTAGTGTTTACAAGGAGTATCGACACTTTTGATACTCCGTAGGCTCTATACTATATAGCAAAATCGGCACTTTTATCAATTCTATAGACTTTGAGATTTTGACCATTTATGGTTCTTAATCAATCTAGATTGCATATAAATCTTGATACAGAACGGATCCAGACAAGACAAGGCAAACCTAGCTCGTCCCTTTCTACAAGTCAATTAAAACAATGGGAAGAAAGAAGAAATGAATGAAAAGAAATATAAAGCGTGTTTGCACAAATAGACCAAAACATGCTAATTATGAGTCTTGGTTTGGTTGATGGATAAGGTGGATAAACTTTTTTTTTCTTCCGAATGTACTCTACCTCTAAACACATCCTTTTGGTCTCTAGCCTATCTCCAGAGAGGAAGGGAAGGCAAAGGTATATGAAGCTAAAAAGATGGACATCTTTGGCGGATTCGACCTGGGGCCTCTGGTGCACCATTTCCCATGAGCAGGGGATGGCAAGCCAACGAGATCCTGCCTTGCCAGCAGTTTCGTCCCCATCGAGTGTTGGTAAACGATGATGTCATCACATCAGTCTTTTTGAACTTAGGGCATTTTCATACCCCAGCTCATTGATTCTAGTGATTTTGGTAGTTTGATAGGCTAACTGAGAGGCCTTTTCATCTGCCTTGAAAATAATGGCTTCAATTTGGTGAGTCAAAAGGGAGATTGAAATTTTTTGATACTTTACCCCAATTGTCCCCGCAAAGTTTTCAACTATAGGTTGCACTCACTTTTTGATATTTCCTGGTTCAGTATTTGAATCACACATAATACAAACATGGATTGACATCATCGAGTTGTGCGAGTTCTTTGGTTCGTTTTCAGTTTATTTCAAGAGGTTGTGTATGCAGCTGCCGCTATTTTTGGCGCAGTAAAGAGAAACCTTTTTTCGGTGAACAAAAAATGAAAACCAATTGTTTCAAATTGATCAAGCAAGTTTTCTTCTAATTTTGGAGATAATGGCTTTTCAAAAACGTTGGTTTTCAGCTGAGAAAACCAGCTTTCAATTGATAAAAAGAATTCAAAGCTGTTAAAAGCAGATTTACCGATTCGAAAAGCTGGGGAAAAACCTAGTTTTTTGATAAAAAAGTTTTTCATCCTGAAAATATTTCTTAGGAATTTGATAAAGAAAAGTTTGTATTTCAATCGGCAAACACAGATTTATTTATATATTTATTTATTCATTTGAAAGCAAAACTTGATAAAGAAAAATGACATTTTATTGTGTATAGGTTATCTTGCACATATATTGCAAGTATGCACAATAGAAGAGAATTTTGGTTTTTTTTCACAAAAAAAATGTTTTTTTCAAAAAAAATAAAAATATTTTTTTTTCATGAAAAATAAAGTTTTTCTCTATCTTTGCAAACCTGTGCACAAACAACCTCTACATAATAATTTTTATCTTATATTTTCTTATGATACATTTTGTGGTAGGCAAAATGTTGTTTTTTTAGTCAAAAAAGCTATGCGCGCACGGGAATCTTTTTATTTGGATTTTAGACGCTTTGTATTTTGACCGAATGACCGTTTGTGTCCAATTTTGCTATTATTTTCTTGACCAAAGTGAAGTGGACTCTTTTTTACCACAATTTTGACTTGTTTACATAAGAGAGGAAGGAAAAAGACTATTTTCTTGATGCAAACAGCATTTTAGTTTAGACCTCCCTTTGGTTCCATTTTTGTTTTATGCAAGAACACATAAGGGATTACTCTGGGTCTTATGTCTGTGTTTGTATTTTTGGTTTTCGTGGTCAAAATGTAACCCTAATCTATTCAACCCGTGTAAGTTCCGTAAGGGCTACGATGAGTAACTTGGTGGAAAAAGCAGGTTTGGACACGAGTTCTCGACCTGATTAGATTTTGGCATAATATAAGTATCTAATTTCCATAATTTTAAGTGGGTGCATTGGGGCGGGGGGGGTGTGTCGTGGGAGGGGGTGGGTGCATCGGTGAGGGGGTTGGTGGGGTGCATCGACAATCGAGAGGTGGCGGGGTGTGTTGGGTAGGGGGCTGGGGGGGGGTTCATCGGGGAGGGGTCATGGTGCATCAGGGAGGGGACAGGTGGTTTTCGGGGAGGATGCGGTGGGTGTGTCCCCATAGAGGCGGGTGGGGGTGCTTCGGGCAGTGAGTTGGGTCCGGGTGTGTTGGGGAGGGGCGCATTGGGAAGGGTGGGTGTTGTGGTTCGTAGGTGAGGGGGTAGTGTGGTTTGCATGGGGAGAAGGGTGTGTGGGTGCATTGGGGAAGAAAGGGGTGGGTGCATGGAGTTCTTTGGGTGGGTGCATCGGAGGGGGCAGGGTGTTATGTTTAATGACCTCATGTGACCTTGGGACCTCATTGACCTTTGGCACCCTTCACAAACCAGGACGGCCGTTTTAAGTTTAAACACGTCTATATTTATTGTTTGGTACAGTGAGAGCTTATGAAAAGTTTCCAATTCTACCACAAAAATCTTAATCATTATATGTGAATATAACCCCTCTTTATGTTATTTGTACATAATGTTTAGCAATAAATTGTGGTTAAAAATTTGTTTTCAAAATTTCCTTTCACACCTATACCGATCACATTCCATATTCCGTTTTTTTTTACAACCAAAAATACGTCACACCGTTCCAACAACCCTCTGAACTCAAAAGGGCTCCTCACCATCTACTTACAATATTGTCATGGTGCATATAATATACATTGTGCATAATGGTGTTTCAAAACTATATACAATCTTTTTTCCTAAGTTTTTTTCTCAGATACACTCAAAATTGTGTTGTTAATGGTGAATATATAAGAAATATAATAATAATATAATAAATTATTTTCACATATGTGCAATATTCCTAAGATTACCCACACTTTGTTGATAACGTTTTGAGTGCTCTCTGGCATCCAAACCATAAAACAAAATACTCTGGTCCTTTTCCTAGTGGCGCAGAATAATGTAATGTTTTTCTAATATTACCCCCAATCTCGAGGTTATAGAGGTCAACGTTTGAGTGTTCTCTGCATCCACCCGATAAATCGCAAATTACTCTGGTGATTTCCTAGTGGCAGCGAATAATTTAATTGTTCCTAATATTACCCCCATCGAAGAGTTGATTACGTTTGGTGCTTCTCTGTCCTGCTGCTGTGGCATCCACCCTGATAATCGAAATTAACTCTGGGGATTTCCTAGTGGCAGCAGAATAACATGTAATGGTTCCTATATTACCCCCAATCTAAGAGTTGATACGTTTGAGTGCTTCTCTGGCATCCACCCTGATAAATCGAAATTAACTCTGGGAGTCCTAGGTGCAGCAGAATAATGTAATGTTCCTAATATTACACCCAATCCTACGATTTGTATACGTTTGAGTGCTTCTCGGCCTCCACCTGATAATTGAAATTACTCTGGTGATTTCTCATGGCAGCAGAATAAATGTAAATTTCCTAATATTACCCCCAATCTAAGATTGAATACTTTGAGGGCTTCTCTGGCCTCCACCTGAGTAAATCGAAATTTACTCTGGCATCAGAAAATAAATGTAAGCCTTTTATCAAATATTGGAAAAAGCAATATTATGTATAACCTACGTATGTATTATTAATTAGTTCAATTATTATTATCATACTTTTTGAATGTACCTAAGGCAATTTATTATGTATAAAATTCAACATTAGAGGGCAATTTCTTTCACCAGAAATGTCCCAACCATTTGTCATAACAGTTTTTATGGTAAGTATGTGCTTTTTTTTTTCCGATAATTAATCAACAACACTAATAATGGGATTTTATTTATAACATATTTTGCAATTCAAGAATTGAAGACACGGCTGTCCCTAATAGGAGTTTTGCGATAGACAGCCATCGTTACCATTATAACCTAATGAATATGTAACAACTCGCCCTAACGTTATTAGCATTGTTAGTATTATTTATTGGGAATAGCTAAAAATCTTCAAATCAGTCATATCATTTATTCATTACTTTTCAGTACCATCTTTACCGGAACAGCTTGAGACTGCCCAAGTCCGTGTAGGTTCATGTGGCCCTACAAGTCCAGGATCAACACTGCTCAATGACATCCTGCTACATGACCAATGCGAAACCGCCATATCCAGTCATGAAGTGGTTGAAGAAAGAGCTGGTTATTGGCTCTTCAGAGAGTGCGACACCAACTACTATGGACAGTATGTGTACATTCTGAAAGAAAAGCCCGAAGCACAGGTTACGTGGTTTTCGCTGTGTGAAGTGGAAGTATGGGGAGTTGAAAGTAGGTTACTAGCCACATTTTGTAGTTGTAGTGTGGTTTGGTGTGTATTCCCATAGGAGTTTCATGCTAAAATTGATTTTGTTGCTGTTTGGGTTTTCAATAGGGCCTAAACTGTCTGAAAATGATGGGGTGCAAATTTTCAGACTGATGCCCCCTTCTTCAAGGAGGGGAATGTTAGTGCATGGAAAAATTTTAAAATTGAGTCAAATTGTGTTTTAATGTACACTAATGCGTTCATCTCCTCATAAGGATTAGAAAAAAGTATATATTTGCCTATATAAGTTCCAACCTTTAGTTAAAGTGGTATAGCCCCATAATGGTTCAAGGTCACCTTGGGGGTAAATGCTCCGATGTTGTTGAAAATGGTGTCAAATGATTCCTTGTGTCATACTGAAACAGAAAATGCATTTTAACTGTTTTGGTGATATCACAATTGCGACATCCAGGGAAAGTTTTGGTGACCCCCATAGACCATGTAGACCCTTGCTACATTTTGCTATGTAATTAGCCATCCAAATGTCACACACGGTAAAATAATACATTTTTGGATCCTGTGAGATAATACAAACAACTTATTACCAGTTTCAACAAAATCTGGGCATTGGCTAAAATTTTACCCCAGGATGACCTGGAACCATTATTGGGCTATAGCGCTTTAACTAAAGATCGGAACCTATGCAAATATATACTTTTTCTAATCCTTATAAGGAGACGAACATGTTAATGTACATTAAAACACAATATGACTTGATTTTAAGTTTTTCCCTGAAGTAACATTTCCCCCCTTGAAGAAGGGGGCAACAGTCCAAAAATTTGCACCCTATCATTTTCTGACAGAATGGTCCCTATTGATTGAAAAACAGCAAGAAATTCAATTTTAGCACAGAAATCCTACGGGAACTGTTTCATATACCAAACCACACTATTGGTACAAATTTCTGATTCCAGAAAAACCACAACACTAATATTAAGACTTGTATTTTGGATTGGAAAATATTATTCTCTCTTGCCAGATGAAAACATCTCCATCATAATCCTTTATTAAAAACTAACTTAAAGAAAAATCAGAAAGTTAAATTTGAAGTTTATTCAATTTTGGGAAAGGCTTGGAAAAAAAGCTGCCAAGTAGTGTTTTTCTATATAAAATCATGCACAAAGACTTGTAAAAAGACAGATTTCAGTGTACGTATCCATGTTATGGCAGAAGTGCCCAGCGGGCAAAAAGTCAATTTTCAACTTTGAATCAACATTGAAATGATCGATGTTGAGATTTCAATATAAATCGTGAGATTTTGTTGAAAACACAGTTCTCATCAACAATACCCAATTTCAACGTTGAGATGCGACCAAATTTCAACTAAGGTTGAAATCACGTTTGATCACACTTAGTGTATATTGAAAGACAAATGGTCCATTCATGAAGGAGTAAATAACTTTGATTTAAATTGTGGTTTAAAATTAGAGACACTCTTGAGTGGAGAATTATATAGTCTTTGTTTGTAAATGATGGGAAAAAGAGAACTATGCTATCATTTTTGTTTGTCTCTGGCAAGATTATGGACAATTTTGGGTGTAGTGAGCTGATTTGAGATTTTTGTTTGAACCACTTATGATAGCTAAGTTGTCAAATACTAAATTCTGCAAGTAGCAATGAGGGGACATTTTAGTGTGTGGGGAGTAAAAATTACAAAATTTGTACACAAGTATGCAATATTTAACTGGAAACTTGGAAATTGTACAAGATTT